>CANUEX010070185.1:0-117056 GCA_948099535.1 Jatropha multifida
TGAATTAGACTATTTAAATTCGGTTTTCGATTCGGTTCGCGGCATAAAATATTATTTTTCGCCAATTCTCATTGGTGGAAATTTACAATTAAATTTTTAAATAAAAATTCTTTTAAAAATAAATTAATGGGTTATTTCAATTATAAATAATTATTTGTTTATTTGAAATATTAATATATTACTTATTTAGTGTAGTGTATCTTAAGCGTGTGGATGTTCTACTTTTTAAAAATTATTATATATCGTACGTTCTTATATATCGTGTTCCATATCCGTGCAATCTAGTTATTGTTATACGAAACTACTCTATATATCAAGTTAATAAATCAAAGTCTTTTTTTATTACTAATAAAAAAATGAAGTCTTTTTTATCTCTATAATTTATAATAAGTGATTATTTATTTATTTAAAATATTAAAATATTACTTATTCAGTATAGTGTGCCCTAAGCATGTGAATGTACTACCTATTATCGTGTCCTGTATATTTTAATTTATATTTTTAAATTATTTATGTATTATATATTTAATAGTAATATATTGTTTATTCACATTTTTTACGTGTGAATTATTTATTATTTAAATGTTAGAAATAATTTTTTTATAAATATTTTCTTGATAAAGAGATTATATGAAAATATAAAACAACTAATTTTTTTAGAATTCTTATAACTGTGCTAGATTCTATTAAAATTATAATATTTATTATTCTATAATTTAAAATAATACCAAATTGCAAATTGTATTGCTTACACTTAATTTCTATATAACGCAGATTATCTTTCTTTTGAGATTTACGAATTTTTTTCCGTTAAAATCAGCTAAAAGAACTAAAAGGTGAGTAAAAAAATCAATAAATATAATTGTATATTTAAACTATACTTTTTAGTTGGTATTTCCTTTTATTTCTCCTTCTTCATGTCTTTTCCAACTATAAAATTAAAACAATTAGCAAATTAACAATAGAATTGTAAGCTCATAAAACAAAGTATTTTTAAATTTAATGTAAAGACTAAATAATAATTCATAATAAATGATACTATTGAATTTCAAAACTATTTATTAAAAAATTTAATAAATATACATAATAGTTAAATAGATTTAAAATAGAATTACCGTTAAACAGAAAGCTTCTTTTTATTTTTTTTTTCATATATGTATTTACGATCAGATTATGTTTTTGTATATTTTTTTTGTACTTTTCCGTAGAAGTTTCCTTCATTTCATTCTTCATTATACGCACGGAATGGTTTTTTTTTTTTTAAAACGAAAAAAAAAAAAACTCACGTGGAATGGGAAAACTCGACCTATGGAATTTCATGTACAATACGATGTCGTTTCGGCCTCTATTCGTTGGCAACCAAATGATTGCGTCAGTAATCGACGGCACCAACAACGGCTGTTAACAGAAAAACCCTAGATCCTATCTCCCTTGTCCCACTCAACAACTATGGATCTTTCCACATGGAATTGGAAACCTCTCTTGCCTCTTTTCCTCTTCGCCTTTCTCTTCCTTTACGAAGAATGGGTCTCCATTCCTTCCTGTGCCGTTGTGCCCAGCAGCAGCGCGGACCTTCATGCAGAATACGACACCGTCAAAGAGGGTAACCAAGTGGAGGATTTGAAAGTCATGGTAGTCGCCAATTTGTTACTCTTTGGATCCGAAGCTGGCTTTTTTAACCAATATTTTAGAGACTATTACATGTCCAAGTTCTTCAAGGTAATTCTTTCTTCTTTTGCTTTTCTTTGGTTCGATGTTTTGATAAATTGATAGTTAAGGAATTACTGTTATTTTTATAATAGTGATGACTAGAAATGGGACTTAAAAAATTTTCGAAAGTTGATAAATTTTTAATTGTATTCTTGAAGGAACTTCTTGATGGTACTTGATATTGTACACTGCAGAAATCATTTCATAGTTTGAAGCCTGATATGCTGTTAGTACTGGGAGATATTTCGGCTAAAGGATTTGAGTTGAATAAAACTAAGTGGGTCTCTTTGCTGCATCAGTTTCATCAAATGCTGGGACCTTTTCTTGAGCTCCCTTTTCATGTTGTTCTTGGTGATAGGGATGTTGGGGAATGCAATAAGCTTGATGCAAGATTTGTCCACTGGGTATCTAGAAGTTTTCCTGGTTTAGATTCAGCCGGTTGCGGTGCCTTTGAAATTAGTAATGTTAGCTTTGTTTCACTTAATGCTGTTGCATTGCTTTGTGGCAATAATAAGTTACGGTTTAGTGTCGAGAGGGCAATAGAGATGGAAAGTATAGATCTCCGAATGGAAACGGACGGCATTACTGAATTGGTGGATGATTCTGGAAAACTTAGGAAATTTGCTGATAGCTTTAGGTGGAGAGAGAATGCAATGTTATCTGGATCTGGCCCTGTCCTGTTACTTCATTTTCCTTTGTATCGGACAGCAAATGGCAGTTGTCGGGAAGACAAGACTTTTGAGAAGGATCCTAGATTGTCTTCACATGGCTCAGGGGCACAACAGAGGTGGGTGCATTTCTACTATGTATTGCAATTTTTTATTTATTTATATGTCAATGTTCAGTGGGGATTACAAGTTTCATGAGCTTGTTTGCACTTTTGCTATGATAGTAGTTTCGTTATGCTCTGTTGACTGTCAGTTGGACAGGGATCAGTGGCATTTTAAAGCCTTGTATGAGATAGTTGACTACCTAAAGTCCAAGTTATGAAACTTGTTATGGAATGCCAAGGTGCAGGATTTTGGAGATAACGTGATATCATAAACATCCTTCATACAAGCAAGTTTTAGAGAACTGAAGATAGTCATAGATGGGTCCAGATAAATTTAGGTTGTATTTTGCAGTTGCAATTAATATATTTTTTATCTCTTTGCCATACGAATTTAGTGTTTTGATCCACCTTCTTTTTCTCCTTTTAAATTGCCGAATAATTTAGATTGCTGGAAGGTCTCTTTCTGAAATTTCCTTTCTTTCCTTCAGGGAGTTAACTAGTAGTGGACCCTATGATTTATTGCATACTGTCCCCCCAAATGCTACTGAATATATTTTTCAAGCACTCAAACCAAGGTAATTATTCAAAGAATCATCAAATAATTTTCTTGCTTGCCATTTTTACTTAGTTGTGTGTACTTATGCTGTGTTTTGTATGAGTTGTTGCATATGTATCCTTAGAGGGGATGTGTTGTGAATGAACTTCTTCCTGATGGCTAAATGCCATGATTTACTTGTGGACCAGAATAAGTGGTTGAAATTAGTTCAACTTGCTTATCATGAGTTTATAAGATGTGAAGTAATATATATACTTTTGTTGAATATATGACTTTGTTATCTCAATGCCACTGGTTCTGAACAGAAGATGTTCTATAATCATTTATTTGCTGCATATCCACGTCTCAGTATCTTCTGATTTTTCCTTCTTCCTCCGCACACCAGATTAACTTGGCCTCTGCCATTATTTGCAGGATCATTTTCAGTGCACATACCCATGAATTCTGTGACCATACTCACTCGGATGGGACACGTGAGGTGACCGTTCCTGCAATGACATGGAAACTGAGGGATGATCCTGGCTTTATCATTGCTACCTTCCATAGTGATAGAAAAGTTGTAAGTGTTAGCTACTGTTCCCTGGCTAGAGAATCTCATGTGTTATTAATGTATATTTCTTTTCTGATTCTGTTCCTCACCATATATCTGGTGTCAAATACACCACAGCTTAGATGTTTAAGACGATGATGGGGGAATACCGTCCTACATTACTTGTTGTACATTATAGAGCAAAATTTTAATCAAATGTTCATGTTTCTTCACAGAGCAAAACTTTAACCTTAAATCTAACTACGAAAACTTCGATCCAATTGATTGAGTTTGGCTAAATGAATTCAATTAGCTAAAGTGGGACTCTAAGGTCCTTTATCTAATTCTCTTGCCAGACAAAATCCTAGCTATGACATATTTCTATTACTGCAGTCACCATTGACAACAGAATAATATCAAAACCTTTAGGAAATATGGAAATCTATAAAGTTTGTTCAACCAATGGACATTGAATTTGATGACTACTGACTATTATATAGAATGGCACCAGTACTTAATATAAAGCTATGACTAGAAATGGTTGCAAAACAACAAAATCTTGAAGACATGGATGAGAGCATTAATGTGTCATTATGGGTAAATGCATGCTAAGTTCAAATACTTCGTGTTCTCTAAGGAAACCATTAACCAACATGGATGTGGTTTTTGGCCAACTAAAGGTATCATCATTCTGGTTTGAGTCTGGTTATGCGAAGAATTACATTGTCTATTCACGTTTGCAGACGAAGAAGGAAAATCCTAACAGTTAATTGCTAAGTCATCAAAGAGTACTTGGCCTTTGCATTGAGCATCATCTGCACCCTCTCCTCTCTCTTCCTCTATACGGGTTTTAGCACACATTTCTCTTTTCTTTCTTTCCTTTTTTCTTTTTCTTTTTCTTTTTTTTTTTCTTTTGTATGATGGGATTCCAGTTTGTTCCTCCAACCTGAACAGGATAGGTTGGGCCATTTCTGTCTGTTTTCTGTCCAGAATAATTTCAGAAATGCTAGAATGCATCAAATGATAATTACTTTCATAAGTAATGCAACTTCTTTTTTTTTTTTTTCCTGAATGAAAAACATCAGCTCACATGTGAATTATTTGGTATAACATTTGAAATTGGCAATACATTGATGGACATTTGGGATTGACAATCCATTGATGGAAGCCTAATTATGCCATTGTAGGATTCCAGTTCCTCAGCCAATGCATCCATTGTGCTCAAAAATTCAGTTCTAAGTATTAAATTATTATACTAATTGGATACTCTTTGTTTCCAACAATGAAGAATTGAGACCCCTCATCTATTACCATCAAACCATCTTCATTGGCTCTGCTAAGGTGCTCACAGAGACTAAGCTTATATTCAATTTCAACTTTCTCCCCTGCATTCAGTTTCGCAGTTTGAAATCCCACCAACTTTTTCATTGGCCTCCCATTTCCAAGCTCTGGTTGCCTCAAAAAAAGCAATACTGGATGCTTGCCTGCCATCTCACCATGATTTTCAACTCTTACAGTAACTGAAAGACTACTATTTTCACAGAGTTCTCCTATTTCTGATACTGACCGGTAACTTACAGGTTTGGTGTCTTCTACCGTTTGATCAATTTTTGATCTTAGTGAAATCTTGTTTTGCATAAGAGGAACAAATTCATAAGAATAGTTTGAGTAACTTAGACCATAACCAAATTCAAACACCTTTTTGCCTTTATAGAATCTGTAAGTGCGACCGGGATATCCTGATGATGGTTGAGGCCGCATTCTCATGTCTGTCATTGGTATCTTGGTGAAATCTTGTGGATACCATGTCACCGGTAGTCTCCCACCTGCATTTCACTGGAATAAGTGCCAGATTTGATAGCAGTAAGACAATAAAATAGCATGTGGAATAACTGCCACCTGGGTTGTAGTCGCCGAAGATGATTTCTGCAAGGGCATCTCCACCTGCTTCGCCTGGATAACCGGCCCACAGAATGCTGCCTATGTTCTTATCATATTTGGCAAAAGATATGTCTACTGGTCCTCCAGAGAGAAGCACTAAGATAACAGGTTTCTTTGCAGCTTGTGCAACGCTGGTTATCAGCATCTGTTGCTTCCCTGGTAGCACCAAATCATCGCGATCATGCTCTTCCTTTTCTTGGGTTTGATCAAGCCCCATGACTAACACCACTTGATCTGCCTCTTTTGCTATTTTTACTGCTTGGTCCACCGTAGTTGAGGAACATGCAACTGTGTCACAACCCCGGTGATATCTGGTGTTCTTAATGTACTTCTGTAATCCTTGCAATGGCGTAACAGTTTTGCAAGGGGGACCTGCATAATTTCCGAGAAGTGTAGAAGAATTATCGGCATTGGGACCAATAACTACAAGGGAGTTAGTTTTTGATTTTGAAAGTGGGAGAAGTTTATTGGAGTTCTTCAGCAGAACTATGCCTTCCCGAGCTGCTTGGAGGGCTAAAGCTTGATGCTCTTGAGAACAAACTACATCTGCGTTAATGTTTCCATAAGGCTGTTTAGTTGGATTGCCATTAAATAGTCCTAGTCTCATCCTAACAGAGAAGAGATTTTTAAGGGCTCTGTCTATTTCAGATTCTGCCACTTTCTTCTTTTTAACTGCTGATTTTGTGTAGCTCTGCAAGTAAGAACCGCAATTCACATCCATCCCTGCAATTTGCACACTAAATTGTAAGACTGATTTTAAGCTATGAAGGCAAACATGGACATGAAACAGAACAGCGAAACCAAGTTGTTTATTTTTTCTTAAAACTTAGCATATTACATATGTATTGGTTGTGCCTCGTATTAGAGAAATGTAAAACTTAAGCATATGTTCTTCATAGGTTTTTAGGTATATTAAGTTGTAGATAGAAAATGAATAGAAAAAGAAGTTCTAGTATCATGCCAATTACCTGCTTTAAGTACATCTGCAACTGCATCTTCTGGTGATTTAACATATCTCTGATCATCGTAGATGATAGAGACTGCATCACAGTCAGACGTGATATACCTAATTAGTTTTCAATTAAGAAAGCACGTTAAAGCTTATTTAATAACAGAAAAGAATTCTCTTAACCATATTCAAGCAATTAATTATTTGTTTTGTAAATTATACCCTTGGAAGTTCCACTGTCCTCTAGCTGTCTTAGATAAAAGATTGTAATCTGCACAATTTGGGACTCCATTAACTTGATTATATGCACACATTATTCCACTGGCTTTTCCTTCTTGTATGCAACTTTTAAATGGAGGTTGATATGTATCAGCCAAATCTTGCAGTGTGACCTAAACTCAAAGAATGCAGTAGGGTACGTGAGTGGAAAAATATGTTAGAGCAACTTAAATGAGCAAGGTGCCTGTGAGCTGCTTGAGATTTGATTCAAAAAAACACTTATTTGATAAGCTTAACAAGTTGAGTTTAAGCTTGCTTTTTAAGCTAGTTTAATAAATGAGCTGAGCTCGGGCTTAATAGAACTTGATTAGTATAGTGTCCTAATCTTTATACATGTGCACTTCACTTCATAGTTTCTTTTTCTCCATTTGTATCTGTCCTATCCCTATTTCCCACTTCCTAATCCAGTCCCTTGTTCACTATCATTTTCTTTCCTTTAAGCAATGATTTTCTTTCTTCATTTTCAAGCAAAACCTTTGATAAATAAATAAACAGAGGAAAAGAAAAAGGGAAAACCCCCTTCTCTTCTGCCTTATTTCAAGGAGTGAAAGTTAAATTATTCTTAAACTAAAGGGGGGGTTAGATAACAAAGAAATAGTCAAATGACCCAACCTAGAAGAAATCTAGAATATTAAATTGAAAAAAATATAAATTAATGCAGAAGCCAAGAAAGAGCTCCCCACCAATCAAGGATTTCTATTATTAAACTAAGCCCTTGGACAAAGAGCTACGCATCTATTGATCCAGTTTGGTTGGGTTGAAAATTTTATAAAAAAAAAAAAAACCGAATTATTTTTGGTTTGGTTTATTCAATTTATTCAGTTTAAAAATAACATAACCAAACAACAAACCGATATATTTTAAATTTTCAAATCAACTCAAACCAAATTGCAACTACGTACCTAAATTAAATAAACCAAATTGCATAGATTGGATTTGGGTTTTCAACTTTTTAAGTTGAACAGTGCTCGTTACCTACTTGTACCGATGAGGAATCTTGTTCTTGCAAATCTATATATTTTAATAAAGAAAAAAAAGGTATATGGTAAGGAAAAAAGAAAGGGAAAACGAAGACTCTTGTCTAGCACAGTAACACTTACTCGGGCATTAAAGATGAATCTAGTCATGTTTTGCCATTTATCCATGTCATAAGCAGTAAAATGCTTGCAACAGGCTGAAGCTTGAAGATGCTCTCCAATTGCCCCTCCTTCAAAAGAATCTCCTTGAACGCCTCTCACAAATGACACTGCATATTTCCCTGTAACCATTGGATCTTCTCCAGGTGTTTCTTGCCCTCTTCCCCATCTTGGATCTCTATATATATTAATATTTGGTGCCCAAAATGTCATCCCTGTCGCTTGTCCAGCATTATATATAGCTCTAGCTTCTTTTCCAGTCACCTTCATACATTTTATGCCCATGATTAACATCCCATTACATATTAATGCAATGGACTTGATCACTTTTGAGTCATATAAATGAAGGATTAGTTATTCAAAGTCACTTACTTGACCAATGCGATACCAAAGATGGGTATCAAATGAAGCAGCAGTGAGAATGACCTGAGGAAAACTAGTGGCTGATTTAATGGTTCCATTGAAATGAATGCCTTGTCTTTGGCTGACATCAGGTAGAAAGGCAACACCATGTAATGCTTCGGACCACCATTCATAGGCAGGAATGCCAAGTCTCGGAATTGCAGGAACTGTGTCCACAAGTTGAGATATTTTCTCATCTAATGTGAGTCTTGATACAAGGTCTTCAACCCTTTTGCTAATGGGCAGTGAAGTTTGGCAAAAAGGGTATAATTTTGCTGATGGGTTAGACAGATCACAAGAAAATGGTGGCTGAGCAGATTCAGTACAAATGAAAAGGAGAGAGATGAGTTGAAGGAAGGTTATGAGAGAGAGGTTTCGGTTTTGGATCTTCATTTTTTGTAAAAACAAAAAGACAACTAAATTTTAAGAATTCATATGTACAGAAGCCCCTTTTATAGAACAGAAACGTAAGTTTTTTAACACTTGGTGGTAAACAACATTTTCAAAAATTACTCTATATCTATTTTAGGTAAATGTTAAAAGCAATCAATTAGTTTTTTTTTTTTTTTTATCAAATACAGATCATATATAGATATGCCCGAAATTGATAAAACAAAATAAATAATTGGAACACTGATAATTAGGGTTGCTGATTTTTGAAGACAGCTTTTACAGGTCCGCCACTAAGGTCAGAGATGTTGACCAATCACTTGTTAAGGAAAATGACAAAACTTGCCCTACTCTTATGTATTTCTTCAAGAATATTTTAGGTGTTTTTGTGCTGGATAAGAATAAGATGGTTTGTTTTGCCCAAGGAAAAAGAGCCTTTTGGTTTGGTGAATTGAATTGGATATATCCTGACAAGTTTTCTTGTTATGTGATTTTTATCTGCCAATTAAAAATGGATTTGGGAAATTTTCTTTTATGATTTTGATGAAAAATAATTTGTTCTTTTACTCAAATAATGGAAATAATTAATTTTTAGTCATATCCAAACAAGAACTATTGCGTCCAGAGTACTATGTTTTCGTATATTACAGTTTCAATCTTTTAGTACTATTAATTAAGATAATCAGTCTCAAATTCTAAATCAACATGATACCATTAATTAAAATATTAGATTCAAGATGTTGGATCCAACAATATTTCTTACACATTCAGAGCTGCAACCCATTAACCGTGGCTAAATATATGCTACAACAGCACAAAGACTCGTGAACCTCAGCTGGATGCTTACGTTACCAGCCATCTCCCCATTGTTTTTATCTCCCAAGGTGATATACAGCTTTCTCATTGTACATGCTTCTGTTCTTAACTCTGGAACTAGCTGCTTGTAAGAATAGTTCAAGTAGTTGAGACGGTAACCGAATTCGAAGACCTATTTTCCCTCAAGCTTCGTTTACATACTCTAAATACATAATTTTTTTCTAGGAGGCACCTTGCCCGGTTTCTGGCTCATGGGCTCCTTATAATGGTACCGACACCACAAAACTTGTGATGCCAAATCTCCATATCAAACTATGATGGAAATCGGATGCTTGTCACCTCCTACAACCAATAAATGTGTTCCTTCCTCAATCACCATAAGACCATCTTCATTAGCTCTACTGAAATGCTCACAAGGGCTTACTTCAAATTCAAGTTCTGCTTTTTCCCCTGCACTTAGTATTACAGTTTTGAATCCAATCAACTGTTTTCGTGGCCTCCCATTTCCATGCTTTGCATGTCTCACAAATAGCAATATAGGATGCTTACCTGCCATTTCCCCTTGGTTCTCCACTCCAACTCTAACCAAGAATTTGCTTTGCTCGCAGAAATCTGTGCTCAGCTCAGAAACTACTGCAGTACGAACTGAATCTGAGTCACCAATAATGTGTGTTGTTGAAGATTGATTCAAGTAGAGTTTATTTTGGGAGACAGACTTGAGCACATAAGAGTACTTTGAATAACTAAGGCCATAGCCAAACTCGAAAACATTCCGGCCTTTGTAGAATCTATATGTCCGGCCAGGATAGCCTGAAGATGAATCCGGCCTCATCCTCATATCTGTCATTGGTACTTTGATGAATTCTTGTGGATACCAGGTCATTGGTAATCTCCCACCTGCATAGCAATAAGTGCCTAACAGTTAGAACAATAACTTTTCAGTAGTAACAGAATATCTATTCTTGCACACAAATGCATAAACACATGCTTCATATTGTCAATAAGTTTACCTGGATTGTGGTCACCAAAGATAATTTCTGCAAGTGCAGTCCCACCAGCTTCACCAGGATAACCAGCCCACAAAATGCTTCCAATGTTCTTATCATATTTAGCAAAAGAAATATCAATTGGACCTCCGGAAAGAAGAACTAGAATAATTGGGTTCTTTGCAGATATTGTAACATTGGTTATGAGTTCTTGTTGCTTCCCAGGCAGCACCAAATCTGTGCGATCAAGCTCCTCCCTCTCCTGGGTTTGATCCAAACCCATTATGAGTACCACATGGTCTACCCCCTTTGCTATGTTAATTACCTTGTCAATGGAAGCTGAAGTACATTGAACTGTATCACAACCCGGATCATAAACAGCGTTTTTAATGTAGTATTGCAATGCATGCAATGGAGTGATAGACTTGCATGGAGGCCCTGCATAGTTTCCAAGAAGTGTTTGTGCAGAATTGGCATTAGGGCCAATTACAGCAAGGGACATGGTCTTAGATTTTGAAAGGGGGAGGAGTCTTGCAGAGTTCTTCAAGAGGACAATGCCATTGCGGGCTGCTTCAAGGGCTAGCATCTGGTGCTCCTGGGAGCAGACTTGGTCAGGACCGATGTTGCTGAAAGGCTGTTCCATAGGATTTCCATTGAAAAGTCCTAACCTCATTCTTACAGAAAAGAGATTGTGAAGGGCTCTGTCTATGGCAGATTCAGGCAGTTTTTTCTGCTTCACAGCTGCTTTGGTGTGCTTTTGCAAGTATGACCCGCAGTTAACATCCATGCCTGCAGTTATTTGTAAAAGAAAAATTTAAAAACTATAGTAGAATAACAAGCCGCTCAGTTTGAAGAATTCCCTAAGTCAAATATTCTCTGGTGAGCATTTTACAATCCATCTAATTAAAAATGCTGGTAGAACCCTTCTGAGTGCTAGGACTGTTAATGATCTCCAAGTAATTTTTTAGTGTACTCTGTAAGCAAATTGACATAGAATTCTCTTACAGTCTCTAAATATGTTATTTTCTCAACAAAATTGATCCATTTGTCACGGGAATGCAATAATGCAAGTTTATTCCAGTTCAACTTTGTAATATAACTAGAAAGTACTTATTCATAAAGGTTGAGACTTTACACAACTCTTACTGGTTACAAGTGCTGCAACTAATAATCGGTCCTTATCCTGCAAGGTTAATAAGATGGTCAATTATCTAAAGCAAGTTCATTTCAGTAATACCCATGAGGAGATTCTACCAATTGTAGATATTCATACAAATTTCATCCTTTTGACAAGGGAATAAGGGACCAGAAGCAAAACTAGTTCATGAATACTAATGGGAAGCATAAGTATTTGAAGTAATGCCGACAATCTTAGTCATGATTCATGTCTTCAGCCTCCCATATAAGCATAAGCATCAAATTAAATTATCTTAGAAAAAGGAAAAAGGACAAAAATAATAAGCATCCAAAGAATATAAGAAGAAAGAAACATTAGTCCACTTGAAGGGTTGCTATGATAAGAGTATATCGACCAATTAACATATTACCGTAGACTTTTAATGGAAACCCATGAGCTATTAGTGATGTGTGGACACACAAGATCATAATGATACAAAACCTCTATTCATGAATTGGAAAGAATATGGATAACTAAGGATAAATAAGGCAACAGATCTACTAGTCCAAGGGTAAGCTAGAAACACAAGCACATGTCCTCTTTATGATGTTAGACAAAATAGGATGAAGAGGCAGGTCCCATACCAGCTTTAAGTACATCAACCACAGCATCTTCTGGCGACTTAGCATACCCTTGATCATTGTAGATGATGGAGACCGCATCACAGTCAGATGTGATATACCTGATTATTATTGTAACATCATGATAATTAACCAAAAACGTATGAGTTTTCAAAGCAAAGAAAAAACAAACAATTACTGCAACCAAATTTGCCAATACATAGGCTAAACAGCAAAAAAATTTCAATTGCAGTACAAATGAGGCACTTGTAATACCCATGAAAGCCCCATTGTCCCCTAGCCGTTTTGGAAAGGAGATTGTAATCTGCACAGCTTGGGACTCCATTAACTCTGTTGTAAGCACACATGATCCCACTAGCTTTTCCTTGTTGAACACAACTCTGGAATGGTGGCTGATATGTGTCTGCTAAGTCTTGTATAGTTACCTGATTTAAAAATTAAAAAAAAAAAACAAACAAACAAAACAAGACCATGACTTAAGGTACAAAAATAATTTTTGAAGAAATAAATAAATTCATCCTTTGAACTTTGTTACTTCAACCTTGTTGCATCTCAACAATTTCTTTAACTTATCAATCACTTCAACTTATGAAATTACACTTATAAACACTTCAAATTCTAAAATTATTTTATTGAATATTTCAACTTGCAATTAGATCGATTAAATAACTATTGGATAGTTGAAAAATATGAAAATTATTGTTTCAAAATTTATGCTAATCACACATCAAATCAATACTTTATATATATAAGCCAAAAAAAATATTAGTAATGCAAAAAGGTGATTAATATTACCAATATTCATAATTTTTGGGTACAATAACTCTCCCTCAAAATTGAGGTGTCATAAAGTTAAAAATGATAAATTGAGGGACAGATTTCTGTATTTGGCTGACAATTGTTTGCACATATTAGCCCTTCATGCATATGCATTCATTTTTGATTGTTGGATTATAGTTACACAATGCATAGTTCACACATACAGACACTACTTATCATTCCCTTAACATGAAAACCAACCAATACAGACAAACAAAACATAGCAAAAGCTTGTGAACAAGAAAACCTTAAAAGGGACCTGACTATAGAAAGAAAGAAAACCCCCATTTTTTCCTTTTTTAGTCATTTTCACTCAATTGACGCAAAATTCAATTTGAGAATTGTTTCTCTAATGCTTCATTACTAAGTAATATCCACAAATCCGAATTAACATGAGTTCAAAACCACACAACAAAGGAAATAAACTAAGTCAAATTTTTCAATCAAATATAGTAAGATAAAAAGTTGATAAATTTAAACTAATAACTTAACAAGTGATGAAAGAGTCAAAATGAAAAGGAAATGATCTGGAAAAGTGAAAAACTTACACGAGCATCGAAAACAAAGCGATTCACACCCTTCCAATTGTCTAAGTCATAAGCAGTGAAATGCTTACAACAAGCAGAAGCTTGAAGATGCCCTTCAAGCTTTCCTCCTTGAAAAGAATCCCCTTGAATTCCTCTAACATATGATACTGCATATTTCCCTGTCACCAAAGGATCCTCTCCAGGCGTCTCTTGCCCTCTCCCCCATCTTGGGTCTCTAAATATGTTAATATTTGGTGCCCAAAATGTCATCCCTGTAGCTTGCCCTGCATTATACAATGCTCGCGCCTCTCTTCCAATCACCTGACCTATGCGATACCATTGGTAGGCATCAAATGAGGCGGCGGTAAGAATGACCTGAGGAAAGCTAGTTGCGGCCTGGATACTGCCCTGAAAATGAATGCCACGACCCACATTGGCAACCCCATGCAATGCCTCGGACCACCACTCATAAGCCGGAATACCGAGTCCTGGAATCGCTGGAGCTGAGCTAACGAGCTGAGAGATCTTCTCGTCTAATGTAAGCCTAGAAACAAGGTCTCTGACTCTGTGGCTAATGGGTAATGTAGTTTTGCAGAAAAGGTAGGAGCTTGTTGATGGGTTTGATGGATCACACGAGAATGGAGGCTGAGTTGAGGCAACTCGAAGGATTAGTATAGCAAAGATAGTAAAGGTGAAGTAAGAGAGCTTTTGGACTCTCATTTTGCTAATGGTGTTGAAGAGACAAAAGAGTCGGTGAGTGTATAGCTGCAGTGATTTATGAAGGCAAAGCTCCGCAGCAGCTGTAGCTCACTGCTTAAATGCTGTTTGGTCGATCATTGGTGTTTGTCTAAATTACAGATTTCACCTTGTGAGAAATTTTTTATTATTAATTTTTATTACTGCTGGTTATTATGGATAAAGTAACCAGTTCCATTTTTAATTCAAAAAAAAAAAAAAGAAAGAAAGGAGTGATGAAGAGAAAAATAAAATCTAGAACTGTTTACAGTTTATTTGTAGGCCCAAGTTTGTCAATTGGTTGGGCTCAAGTTCTAAGCCTTTTGTGAATTGGTTTTGACCAGGGATGCATAAAAGAAAATAAACTGAATTGGGCGCAGCCCAGCCCACAAAACTAGTTGGTGGGTATGTCCAGTTTTGGTCGGGATCAAGATTTAAGACCCTCTTTTTTTGTTTTCTTTCTTTTATCTTCTTAGAAATGCATTTAACAACTTTGCCTTGAAGCTTTGACGGTGGAATCTTATCTTCTTATCATGAAAAAGTGGAAAGTGCAAATATACAACAAAATAGGTAAAAAGTGAAAACAAATCAGAAAGTGCTCGCTTTCATTTCGCATCATGAAAACCTTAAACCAAAAAATAAAATAAATAAATAAACATCTCTTATTTAATCAGAAAATGCTCGTGCATTAGAAGGTATGAGCGCAAGCATCTCTTTCATTATCAAAATTATTGCACTACACTTTTGGCATTGTTATGAGATGGGATGTGGGATTTTTTTTCGAGAAAATATCTATCGACTCTCTCTCTCTACATATATATGTATATATATCAGAAATGCTATTTATGTTAAAATATCTATTTATACATGTAATAAAAAATTTGATAAAATATATTTATTGAATCCAAATTCCAATTGCTATTTACAAATTATCCATTTCACATTTTTTTTATCTTTTTTGTGAAATAACAAAGAGAGACAAAACAAAAGCTGACATAGTTACAAGTCTTGGATAGCTTACTCCATAGACATAATGTAGAAGTAAGGTAGGCGAATAAAATAAGTGAATACCCAAGCTATCAATTAAATTTTAAAATCATTTCTATGTTAAATCTGGATTTAAAAGATTAAATATTTTAAATTCAATTTATGAATAAATATAAAGGTTAATTTCTGTTAATTAATAAATAAATTTTCAGTTGCAAATTAAAAACTTTTAAATTAATTCAATAATAGTAATTGAATTGGCAATAAAGATTGGATAATTTTAAGTATTTTAATTAATATTTTTCTATAAATTATTCATAGTGAATTTTTTAAATTGTTGAACTTCATCTATATATAAATATTAACACTGTATTCTATTATATACTCTAATTTATTTTTTTATTTTTTTATTGTGATTGGAAAACTTATAGTTATTTTAATAAATATTTTACTATAAAATATCCATATTGAATTATTTAATTTATTGTTTATCTATATGTAATCATCTATCATAGAACACTCTATTTACTATATTATTTATTTTGAGTTGTTTAAATTATACCACCTATCTAAAATTAAATTTTTAAATCAAAACAAAATTATAGTTTCTACATTACACAATATTTTTAAGATCTTTTATTTTTATATCAATTATAGTAAGGCATGCGGCTTTCTTTTTTTATTTTTGCGCTTATTTTTTCTTTTTAATTTATTGGAAATTTTTAAGACTAAAATAATATAATGTAGCGTGATAGTTTTCTCGTTCATTCGCTATATTAGTAGAAATAACTATGGTTAAGAGAATTCGAACTTAACATCTCCCACTGTTTAACTAAATGAGAAAAGCAATCAGACCATTACTTGATTGACTTGCTTATTTTTCTTTATTTTAAATATTATTATTATTTCATTAATTATAATCCTTTTGACATAGACAATGTCACAATGTTGATTCCGGACATACTGTATTTTATTGCACTTCCTTCTTTCTTTTGTTTTTCCTTTTAAGATTCTTCGACGAATATTCTCATATAATTTTAGATATAAAATTAATATTACCATCAGAAATTCATGAATGTTTTTTCACCAATTAAAACCCTTATTTATCTTTATTCAGTGCAATTTTGTTTCTTTTTCCTGCTCAGACATAAATGTAAATATCATGTAAGCTTTCATATAGTTAGTTTACTGAATGATTAATAAACGGAAATCTCTAGAAAGCATGGTTTGTGAATATAAAATTTGCAGTGATTTGTCTCTTCAAAATTAATTAATTGCTGGGGTCAAGTATGCAGCTCAACTGCTCAAGCATAAACCACGTGTTTAATGGGATTCAAGTATTCATTTATTTAAGAAAATGCATTATATGAATTGATGAGTTAATTTAGTTGCAAAATAAATTTACTTGTTATTTTTCAATTTTAACTATGGGTGAGTATACAATTTGAATTTAATTAAATTGAATATAATTTTATAATAATCAATTTTAAAAAAATATTCTCAAATCAAATTGGATTATTTTAAATTAAATAAATTATTTTGAGCTTAATAATAAGTTAGTTAGTTACACATGATAATTGATTTGAAATAGAAATCAAACTGCTTTCTATATACAAATCAATCCGTAATAAAATACTTTAAAATAATTATTCAAATTAAAATGAATTAAATTGATTTGATTTTTGATTCGAACGGAAAATCGCTCGTGTCTAATTTTAACTGTCAATATTAAAATCAAGTTTATATATTTATTAAAAAAAATGGTAATAAAATATTTTAAAATAATTATTCAAATTAAAATGAATCAAATTGATTTGATTTTTGATTCGAACTGAAAGTCGCTCATGTCTAATTTTAACTGTCAATATTAAAATCAAATTTATATATTTATTAAAAAAAAAAGTGAGAAGTGATTGTCGAGGCAATTGTCAATTGGACCATGAGGTTTCGTCCTCGAAACGGACCCATCCTGAAATTCGATAACAGACAATTTAAACGAAACCTAGCCCTACGATGGAGCTGGTGGGCTCCTCAGAGCAGGTGGGTCCTTTATTACCGACCTAATACAAATAATGTACAAAGACCAGAAGGCGGTGGTGGACGATAACCTTCCACCAACCAAACCACACTAACCAGTCTAAACTAACCGTGGTTAAACTAACGTCTCTTAAAAAGCAACACGACGGACGTTAAGTTAATTTATCATCGGGTTAATGAGGAAGGAAACGGAGGCACCATGAGAGAAGCTATCAGCTGCCGTACGCCACGTGGTAGAAACAGGATTGCCAAGCTTTCAGAAATTGCCATGACAGACAGCCACGTGGACTCACCAAATCGTGGATAGTGGACTACGAGCAGCCTCCCTCCGGCCCCACTTTTTATTTTTTATTTAAAACGCAATGGTAAGTGCTAGCTGTCAGTTCCTCTTTAATGTGTGTTAACGGTGAGTTGAAGATACTGCACGAATCAAATATTTAGCGGTTTTGCAGTTACGTTTAGAACCCACTACATCTAATTCATTTCTCCGGTCGCTTATTATGTCTTTCTCGAAAGGAACAAGATGTAACTCATAGCATTTTTAGACGCATGAATTGACCCGATATCTATCTAATTTATTTTATTTTTTTATCACCAGTCGGGATTTAAGCAATTTTAACCACTAGAATAAATTATCTTGAATTATTTAATTTAATTTACTTTACTTAGATGGATTAAATAATAAACTCAATTTCTTAGTTTTTTAATTTGCTTGGTCAAATGAGTCTTTTACCTCTAGTATTAACCAATAAGCCTAATCCTAATAATTGAGGTGTTAGATTTATAAATCTACTATCGTAACAATATGATTATACCATAATATCTCTGCAAAATAAAAGAATATATCATGTAATATATCAAAATGATAATTAATTTAAAATTTATATATTATTGCGAAAATTTTGAAAACTTGTATGATACGTTATCTAGATATCTTTTAAGATATATTACATATTCATAGTTATTATTTTTTTCAATATATATTAGGAAAGGAGAAATAAATTTAGATTTTAATCTGTAATATGTTTTTTAACTTCTTCAAAAACTTTTCTTTTTTTTTTCTTCTTTCCATAGAAAAATTTAAATATCTTCTTATTCTAAACTCAAGGGATCAATTTAATAATTATATCACTCATTTTGTCCCATTATATTCCCAAGCAGGGGAGTTCAAATAGCAACTCCGTTAAAAAAGGTCGTTTCGTGGAGCCCACATCTTTTCTTTGTTTAGTCCACCGATTCCGTCAATCTTTTTAATCCACGGTGAGTTATGGGCTCCACTAGTGGGTCCCATAGTCACCCACTGACATAGCGCCACCTCTTTCCTGTCCTCACCACCATTCTATAAGTACACCACCAGCGGGCAGCTCCCATGGCCCTTTGGCAAACTTGGCTCCAGATAATTCACTTGGCGGATTCTCTTCTTCTAATTCAAATAATTAAACTAACTGCTCTCTCTTTTTCCCTCTTAACCATAATCAACTCCTCTTAATACTCTCTCCACGAAACGAAACTTTCTAACCTGCCTGATCTCTGTTTGTTTCTCGGCAAACCGTTGGAAAATTGTTTTTATTTCCCTGTCCTTATATTTCATTGCTGTCGAGTTTTTTTTTCTTTTGTTCTTCGCTTTTTTCCTTTTTGCTCCAAAGCTTTTCCCCTGTTTGAGATCTATCCATCTACAAAATTCGAAGGTAGGTTGTTTTCATTTACATACTAGGAACAGAATTTGCGGTTGATGTTTTTTCGCGGTTAATTTTGAAGTTTTCCCGGTTATTTAACGGTTCAAAACTTTTCTTTGAAGAATTCACTCCGATTGTAATTGTAGGATGATGGCTCATTTCCACAACGATGACCTCGAATACGTCGGCGATGATTATTATGACGTTGTTGATTTTGAAGATAATCCTTTCAGCGAACCAGAACTCCAAAGTGATGCTGATTTGGATTCAATGGACTCGGATTTCGAATTGGTATGTTATCGTACAGTTACAATGACAGATTCGTTCGTTCATAGTTATCGGATAATAGTTGTTAATGATAATGTTTTTGGATTTCAGAGAAAGTCAAAGACCGATACCTCTGCATTTGAGGCTAGAAATGGTAAGGACATACAAGGAATTCCGTGGGAGAGGCTTAATTTTACTAGAGATAAGTATCGCGAGACTAGATTGAAGCAGTATAAGAACTACGAGAGCCTTTCCCTTTCTCGCGAGGAGCTCGACAAGGTTAGCGTTTGAGTTGTTATAGTTTAATTGAAGTTTCAGCTATACGATATCTAGTCTAAAATGCTTGAGTTGCCTTGCTCCAGAGATTTTACTTTCACTTTATGTTTGGATATTTTCTGTCCTGTGGAATTATCGCTAAATATATATTCTATTGATAGGAGTGCTTACAAGTAGAGAAGGGGAAGACCTTTTACGATTTCCAGTTCAACACAAGGATTGTCAAATCCACAATTGTGCATTTTCAGGTAGAGACTTATGCCTCTCGACAAGAGTTCTTTTAATTGTTTCAATTATCATCCTCAAAAATTGTTTTGTATCCCTTTACAGTCACTTGATCTTTGTTGTTTTAATGTTCAAATTTTCAATTTTCTTCTTGGCTCTGAAAATCTATTTTCTGCAGAATTCCCTCTCCTAGCTCTCTCTCTCTCTTTTTTTCCTTTTCTTTTTGCTATTATTCTTTCCTCTTTTTTTTTTGTCCGTACTCGTGTCAATTTTACAGTACTCTTTTGATGCATGAGACGCACCGTAAATCTCGGGTTTACTGGAAGCTAATTGAATGCCTTGGCATGAGACATATATATTCTTGTAGCAAAAGCCCTTCATACACATTAGATCTGTTGTCCAGTAGAAGCTGAATTAGATTACCTGTCGGAACCATGCTAAACGCTTTCTTTGTAAGAAAGTACAAACCGTTGCTAATCTTAGCAGTCTGAGTCCCATTGCCACGTATCGTTTTTCCGATTTTCTCTAACATATTGTCTGAACTCCTATAACGCACATGTCATTAGTCTTTAGTTTTGCAGGTCTTCTAATTTTGTGATTATCCATTTTTGGATATCTTTATATGTGATTCTAGCACTGTGCTGAACTTATTGAAGGTATGATGTCTGAAATTGATTTCTTATTGTACGTTTAAATTATCTGAAATAGATTTAATATATGAACAACTGGCTTAAGTTTTCCAGATTAAATTATGGTCCGGTGAGGCCATTATACAAATTTCTTCTTCAGTCCTGCAAGCTGCTGACTTAAATCTTTCCAGATGTGAACACGTATTTCTTGGGGATTGACTTCGTTTATCATTAGCTTCTCAACTCTTGACAGACTTTTGGCTTTTCGACATCTACTTCACTTTTTGTTCCTTGAAATTTTATGGCGTTCTCAACTTAATTGCACAAAGTTGGGTTTTGTTTACTAAATCATTTTCATGCAGATTTAGAAGAATTCTTTACATGCACGGTTAACATTTTCTCAAATTTTAGTAAATTGAATTATTAATGTTATAGAGTAATATCCTAAATATTTGGCAAATAGGTTTTTATTGACAGGTATCTGATTCCAAGTTACAGATATTGATACGTCACAACCATGATATGATGTTAAATTTTTGATTTTGCAATCTGGTTTTTCAGAAGCAACTAGGAATTTTAAAGTATCTGTTAAGAGACTTTTGCTAAACCACAGATGTGTGTGTGTGTACTAGAGCACGTATAAACATGCCCACAGAGAGACTGTTTGTGGAGACTTGTTGAGTTCTATATGTATGAAGCTTTAAGATGATTTTCAGAGATCAAGCTGAACTTAAATGTTATATGGAGAATAGAAAAATATAAAATCATGGTGTTTAGCTAAAATGTAATTGACAAATATACTATCATCTCATGCATGTTTAATTGTTTTTGCATTGTTCACTATGAACTGCTTATCCTGATATATGTCTGGATCTAACATCAGAAAGTGAAGCTGCAGTCTATTGGCTTGTTATTTATCTTTGTGAGCCTATATATTCTTTCAATTGAATGTTGAATCTATTATATGGCTTTAACCCATCTATGGCATTTAGGATTGGTATTGCTCTTTATTTCAGCCATTTAAGCAGGGTGGAAGTAATGTCTGAGCAGCTGGCACAATTAAGGATGCGTTGTTTATATGGTATGGTAGGAAAATATCTGAGCATTTATGAGGCCTCTATCCCAACCAATTTGTCATTCTCAAGAGGCGTTTAACACAAATTATGCATTACTACATGCTGCTGATCCATCATATGCATCTACAGCTGTTCTGCTTGTGTTCTTTTCCATGTTCAATTTTATGGATTTGCTTTCCTTGTCTCTTGATTTATTAGTTCCTGCCATTATGTTGGTCATCCAACCTTTAATGATTGTTATTTTCCAGTTTGTTTTTTTAATCTTTTTTTGAGTGCATTTGTCACGTCTGGAACTCACAATGAAAACTTAATTTCGACACTAGGATGCTGATATTTAAGTGTTTGACTAGCCCATTTCTTGAAAAAATTTGTGAAGGGAACGAAAATGTCACTTTTAATTCTTTTTTTAGGGTATTAATATGGGGAGATACTTTTAGTTCTGTAGTTTGGATGCATCCAATGCCTTTAAGTTTTTTTCTTGAGAAAATTTGTGAAGGGAAGGAAAATGTCACTTTTAATTCTGTTTTTTAGGGTATTAATATGGGGAGATACTTTTGGTTCTGTAGTTTGGATGCATCCAATGCCTTGAGTTTTTTCTAATAGTGCATGGTGAGTGGTTTTTCTTTTTTTTTTTTTTTAGGTTTTTTCCATTTCCTACTTTCCCTCTCCTGTTGAAAGGCACGGGCTCAGTTGCATCTCCTAATTTTTAGGGACCTTTTATCTTCATTTGGAAGTTTCATACTTTATCTCTTGGTGTTTAGATGATTTCTTGCGAGTGATGTATAAATTTTAACTTTTGAGTATATTATTCTTAGGCTGTTGAATTATTAGTTAATGTTCTTGCACATATGGTTTTACTTGCACTTTGCAGTTGAGGAATCTGCTATGGGCCACATCCAAACATGATGTGTACCTCATGCAAAATTACTCAGTTATGCATTGGTCGTCATTACTCTGCAGAGGCAAAGAAGTACTCAATGTGGCTAAACCAATTGTTCCTACCCTGGTATGAATCTTTGGGTCTCATCACTCAGCATGATCTTCATTGTTTGATGTTGCACTTGTTTCTTTTCTGAAAAAAACATATTTTTATCCTGAATGCAGAAATGCCCCGAATTTTTCTCTCAGCCACTATCCAGAGTGCAGATAAGCACTATGGCTGTCAAAGAGGACTTAATAGTTGCAGGAGGTTTCCAAGGAGAGCTTATTTGCAAGGTATCTTAGTGGTTAGATGTATGCCTGCTTTACTGAATATCGAATGTTTTATTGTTCTCGTTTTCTAAATACACTATATCGTACTTGATCAGCATTTTAATCAACCTGGAGTTCAATTCTGCACGAAAGTAACAACAGGTGAGAATGCTATTACCAATGCGGTGGACATTTACCATAACCAAAGGTAAGAGGCCTATTCAGATAATAAAGTGTGAAATCATTCATCTCTTCTTTAAGACTGACAATTAAACTTTCTACTTCTGCAGTGGCTTACTGAGGATTATGACTGCAAACAACGATGCCCTTGTTAGAGTTTTTGATGCTGAAAGTTTTGCTTGCCTAAATCGTCTCTCCTTTGATTGGTCTGTGAATGTGAGTGCTCTCCGTAATGAACAGTTCTTGTGAATTGAATGTGAATTTATGTTTGTCATATATTTGCAATTCTGCACACTTATATTGGTGTTTAAATTATTCTTCTCAGAACACCTCTGTTAGCCCAGATGGTAAATTATTTGCTGTCCTTGGTGACAGTACAGAGTGCTTAATGGCCGATGCTCATTCTGGGAAGATAACTGGTAGCCTGAAGGGGCATTTGGATTATTCTTTTGCATCGGCTTGGCACCCTAATGGACAAATTTTGGCCACAGGGAATCAAGATACTACATGTAGGCTATGGGACATTAGGAATCCATCCAAGTCCCTGGCCGTTTTGAAAGGGAACATGGGTGCAATTAGAGCAGTAAGGTTTACTTCAGATGGCCGGTTCTTGGCTATGGCAGAACCTGCAGACTTTGTTCACATCTTTGATACAGAATCTGGCTATGTCAAGTGCCAGGAGATCGACCTATTCGGGGAAATAGCTGGCATATCCTTTAGCCCAGATACAGAAGCCCTCTTTGTTGGGGTGGCTGACCGAACTTATGGTAGCTTGTTAGAGTTTAACAGGAAACATTATGACAGGTATTTGGACTCCATATTCTAGCCAAAGATGCCCAAACTTGAAGCACCCTCATGGATGTGTATATGACATTCAGGTTCTTTGTTTTAAGGCTTGTTCGAAGCTTAAGCTTAAGCTTCTTTCTTAGATTTCCCCCCTTTTATTCGACCTGGTGTTCCTATATTCTCGCTGTATAGAGCAGTGTGCTTAGGCATTGGTGGCATGTGTCCTTGAGCAGCTACTTTTGTGAAGGTTAATTTTTTGAAGCTGGCAGAAAAGGAAGATAAATTTTTGTATTTTTTTTGTAAAGCAGTTGAGGTGGTTGTCTGTGTGTATATAATGATGTGGCTGATTTTTATTATAATTTACAAGTAAGGATGGCAAAGTCACCTGCTCCGTTGAACATGATATGGGTGGGGCGGATAAAGTCTGCTCCGTATATAGGGCGGAAATTGAGTTTTAAGCATAAAACTCGGTATGCCCTATAGCCACCCGTTAATTTGTTTTCTTTTAAATTGAAGTGTTTTAACCTAATTCGATGTGGAGTGAATGACGGGATTGTTATTTAATTTGCGGTGCGGGTATTGTTATCAGAAAGTCTACTGTACGCTTATCTGCCATTCCTATTTATTAGTTATTGATTATTTTTTATATATATATTTAAATCTATAAATTGTTTTTGTTTATTATAAAAAAATTAGTTGCATTTTAAATTTTTTACTTTAATTTGTAAATTTAGATTGGCGAATCATTATCAGATAGTTAGGATCTATGATTTATCCCTAAATTGTTGTTTGAAAAGTTACAGTAATTACATGTTATATATATACACTAAAATTCAACCATATTTCTCTGTTTATAAAAACAGTGTTTTTGTCTTTAAAATTTTTTATTTTTATTATATTCTGATTTTATCCCTTTTGAAACTCAACCATATTGCACTGTAGTTTTTTTCTTTTAAAAAATTTTATTTTTATTATATTTTGATTTTGATTTTGTCCTTTTAAAAAGTTTTTTAATTGAGTTAAATGAGATAAGACTTAACATTATTTTTATTTTTAGGGTCTATTCTGTGTTCTCTTATTATTTTTTTTCACTCTTTCGTTTGGCTTTGAATTGCAAGAAAGTTTTGATCTTTAATTCATTCTCGTAGTCTGAGCCTTAATTTATGACTAATAAGTTAATTTATTTATTATGTATTGATTGAATCTTTTGTTTATTGATCTGTGTTTGAGATTATTTTTGGCTTATTTTTCATGTGTATAAAAGAATTAACACCTCATATTTTATCTGCTATTTATCATTTCAAAAAGTTTTTTCTTTTTAATTATTATTTATTTATATTTGATTTCATGAAACGGATAAAAAAAATTCTGACAATAATGTATGATTAATATTTTAGTTGAAATCACTTCATCAAAATGTCAAATTTTGAACTTCTAAATTGTTAATTTAGTATTTATATATTAATGTAATAAATATATATATATACACAATTAAATTTGCAAAAATCAATCTACTTAAATCTATTATATTAACATATAAAAATATTAATTGTGCTTTTTTAAGTTTACAAACACATAAAAATTATATTATAAATTAATTTTAAATGAGATATGAAAAATCCCGCAACAGAAATGCTGGTAATTCTGTTTGTTCAATTTATATTTTATATAAACTCAAAAATAGAAAAAAAAAAACTATTAGTTTATCTTTGAATCCATCTGACAGTCGCCCTCGCTCTTTTTTTTCATTTTTCTGTCTTCGCTCTTCATGTGTGTGTAAAAAATTTCAGAAAGACTATAAAATAAAATGAAGCACTTGAAAATTCATTTGTGAATCTCCTAATTTCCACGTTGAAACTTAACACAGTACGTAAAACTAATCCTAATATTATCTTTATTCGTTAAAAAGAAACTCCCAGAAAGCAATTACACTGTCATGGCTCCAAATATTATTTTGGAGGAAGATGATGTTAGCATGATTTACAGAAATGATAGATGTATAGCAATTTCTTTCACTCAAAATACCAAATGAGACTTGGATATTCTTCCACTTGGGATTTACTTTTTCCTCCACTCAAACTGGTAAGACAGAGTCCAATTCCAAACCAGCGGGAAACATAGAATATTAAAAACGGTAAAAGTTCCCAATTCCATACGACATTGAAATTCACCAAATTAAATTCGTAAGATATGAACATAAATGGATTCGAGAATCTGTCATGAAACATGACCCAACAACGTGTCAAGTAGCAGTGTCATAACAAGAACAGGTAACTGCAAAAGTGTGTGAATTAACTAACATCTGGTTATCTATATATATATGTCTTGTTGGTCCCATAAAACTTTAATGAAGTTCCCTCATGAGATTGAAAATGTTAGTCGGAACAGAACATTGTCCATCTTCAAAGAACTCCAAATTACTCAACAAAAACAAACGCGGCAATATTTGGTTGTTTGTTTTGGGATGGAGTCAAATTCATATCCACATGCACAGAAAATGAATAACAGCTACCGACGCAGATATCATTTTCCTTTTCTTCTTTAATTTTAATTGCTAAAAGTTAGTAATTTACGAAGGGAAAAAAAATTTATTTCCCCGCATATTTATAAGTGCAAAATGTATTATTTTCATCACCATATTATGACACTGAGCAAGTCATTTTAAAGTTAGTGCATGAGTACAATATAGTGCCATTGAAGAGGAAGGAGAAGAAGGGAGTGAGGGTAAAAATGTGAAAAAACTTCAACTTAATCTTGGATCTCCAGGAAGTGCACTTATTCAAAGGTAAAAAATTTATACATTCTGCGGTGTTTATTAATATTACGTTTTAACTAATTTTTAAAAATTAAAGTAGCATTTTATAAAAAATTACGTCAATAACAGTTAATTTTTAACATTTTATATAAAATTACTCAAACAATTAATATTAATATAGCTAATAATTATTAAAATAATTAATTTTTCGGAATAGAGCGGTTAATAATAGCTAAGAAAGTTGAGATGACATAAAGGAAATATTCACAATCCTAAGTCGAAGACCTAAAAATAGAAGATTAGGAATCTGTTTGAGCCCAATGCAAAGGCCTTGGAATATAATCACATTAGTTTTGGGCTGAAATTAGACAGACCAGAGTTCAAATAATACCCCAACATGGCACGAAGAGCTCCACCAACTGAACTCCACAGTTAAAAAGGGAGATGCTTAGTTATTATGATTACAAATCCTAAAATTGTTGAGGATAAATTAGTTATATCAGGCAGAAAATGCTTCAATCTGGTTCAAATGGTTGATGATTGCTTAATTATTGAAGAGCTTATGGTTATGAAGCTCTTGTGTGGTATTTGAAGAAAATTATTTGGAAAGTGATGGATTGACATTTGAGCCACAATTTAGAATTACACACCTGAAACTCCTCAACGTGTTTACACTGAGAATTTCATGTTCAAATGGAGTTTAGTTGGTAAGTCTATGTTGGGTAGAAATTGGACAAGAAAGACAAACATTTATACAAGGTAAACAAAAACCCTAAGGAAAGGCATCCATCCTTCATCTTGCTCTCCTTTCTGCAACATTCCAGCAACTCTTCAATACTTTATATTTTACTTTTTCGCTATTTCAATTTCACTTCAGAAAGTTCATTTGGACTCTTACCCTTTTTCTTTTCTTTTTTATAAATAAATTCCCTTTTTACGTGTAGGTAAATTCAGTATATTGGAAAAAGAAATTAAAGAAAGCAGTAAGCATGGAAAGTGCATTTGATGGAAGAAGAGGAACACAAAGCTCATGTGAAGTGTCGTGAAAAAGTTAAATTTGTATTTCCCCACAAAATCAAGAAAAATCTATGGCAATAAAGACATCAAACCACCCTGAAAATGACTCTACCTTCTTTTATATTTCTCTCCATATGCCTAAAAATTACTGCACACCAACAAATTAATGTTCAATCTTTGACCCAGACCAAACCAAACTTTGCTTTTGTGGTTCGTAAATCTTAAACCTTACCCTACTTATTGTCTTCTTCTTCTTCTGTAATAGAAAATTTCAAAGAGAATGAACTGCTGAATGTATGGAGAGGTAGAACTTGAATTTTGGTCATGTAAAATTTTCCAATTTTGATTTGGAATGTAACGCAAAATTGAAGAACAAGTCTACAGACAAGTTGCACGTGGCTTTCGGGCATTTGGTCCCCTTTGTCAATGGCAATCTTGGATTTTAATTATAAGAATTTATTTAGTCCTCGTTCGGTTCAGCTAAATAGATTAACAACTGATTTTGTAAGTCATTAATTATACAAAATAAAATATATTAATTAATTTCATTTTAAAAATCAAGTGATTGTTAAAATATTAGTAGGATATAAAAATCAACTGATCTATTTAATGAAAAGGGAATTTATAAGCCCGCAATTCCCATTCCACTAGGTAGAGAAATTGTCAAATTGACGTTGATGTCACGTGACTAGGAGCTTGATTCTACTGTACCACTGTAGGTTGGCATGGACACGTGGAGTCACGGTAGAGGTTGCTGAATTCAAAAGAAAACGGCCGCGTGACACTGAAACAGCTGAATCTGACTCTGACCAAAACTGCGTGTAAAAAAACTTTCAAAAGGTTGAGGTAGGTCCCACTCTTTAACCTTCTAGACCTTTTTGGCTTCCTCCTTACGCTTCTGTCGGCCAATTTGTCAATTTCTCCTCTCCACAGTCGCGCGTGAAACATTATTTTCTCTTTTTTTTTTTCTTTTCATTTCTCCAAAAATTCTAAAACCAGAGCATTGAACCATTGATTTTGAAGATTCATTGAACAATCCATTTTTTGAATTGTAAGATTTTTTAAAACATAATAGAAATTTTATTCATTATGAGAACTCAAATTATCAATAACTTGTTTTTATAAATTTTTGTTATCACATTTTTTTTCAAGTTTTAATAAGATTCTTATGTGTTGACTAAAAGGAAAATTTTTTTCCAACAAGTTTAATTAGCTGACTAATAGCTGTGATCTTAATAAACAATTAATTGTTATTTAGAATTATAGAAATTTTATTTTTTAAAAATTATTATTAAATATGAGAAAAATACATGTAAATTGATGTAATGATCGTTGGCTGACTAAGGCAGCGGTAGGTAATTGTAGCTATAAGTTATTGGTAGGATTAATAAACGTGTTTATAATATTATAATAAATTTATCGAAGTCTTAAAGTGTTTTTATTTTTTTTTGACAAAAAAGTTACCATTCTTTAGAATAATTTAATTTTTCATTTGATAATAAAAATATGTCGCAACTGAAAAATAAAAAAGATATATTATTTTACAAAAACAATATATTCCTTCACAACATTGCAACTAAAGACTTGATGTTGGTCAACTAAAAAGAGCCAACTATTTTGAAAGGGATATGAGGAAGGTGCAATGAAACTGCAAAAGCCCATAATTTCATAAATGCTCCTTTGCTAATATTTTTTCTTTTTTTTGGTAACGATTATGATTGCTCTTTGCGATTATATTACTCCTTAAGATTAGCAAAGAGCCGGAGACAATGTCTCCTTTCGATCAACTTGAACGCCTTCCAATTAGAGAAGCAAGGTAAGTCGTGTTCCTTAGGAATCAATTCAATACAATTTCAAAATTATGGCCCGATTCAGATTGTAGTGCAGCATCCGGAGCACATGTGTTCGGGCCTGGGTCTCCACCGACACAACCCGAGATTTGTTCTAGGATTCTCTCTTCTCACTTCTCACTTCTCATTATCCAAATTTTGACCAATTTAACCGGTGCTCAATGTGGTTCATTTTGGTCATTCACTCTTTATCTCCTTTGACTAAGAAATCCCACGCAACACGCAAAGCAATTATATGGAGCGTGATGCTCAAAACCCTCAATATAAGCCACGTGCGTACCTCATTGGTTCAATTCGAATCAAAATTGGTCTGAATCGAAATCAACCTAAAACCAATGGTTCAGTTCAACTTTACTCTCAAAATTTTGAATGGAATTATTATTATTGTTATTTTTGAATGGAATCAGCACTATTAGAGTATAACAGCCGAGAGTGCGGTGAAGACTGTGAAATTGACTGCAGAAAGTCCAAGATGCTATCTCCACATTCCAGCTACTGGCGCCGCAATTAAAGTGCTCATTCCACTCGCACCATAATTGAATTTTTACCCCTTTTCTTATTCTGCGCCGATTTCTGCGCGGTAACTAAACCACGGTCAAGTTAGTTTCAAGCCCTTCTATGACTAACTCTGGTTTCCGCCACATGACCTGTTGTTCTCATCAGTCTATTTATGACCTCAGCATTGCAATAAGCAGAATCTTCACCGATTGATACACAAATGATGACGTAAAAACTCATATCGGGTTAGTTTCAATGAGATGTAAAAAGGCTTTAGTTTCCTGGTACAGCTGTTCGGCATGAGCAGACATTGGTGCGCATTTGTTAGCAGCTATTGGTTCAGATCGTGGAAGAGTAAGGGTTAGTCTATTGAATGTTCTTTATTCTGAATAATTTAGCTGCCGTTGCGGTTGAAATTTTTGTAATATGCAAATTTTAAAATTAATTAATTCAATTAAACCGTTGCTTAATCAAATTTTAAAAAAAAATCTGTATATGTCTTTGCATTTAATTTTGGTATGGTCATGCCGTGATTACTTGTTATATAAATTCACATTTCAACTTTCTCACTTCAATATCATAACACTCTCAATTTTGAGGGTACTAGCCTTCAATCTATGAATTGATTATTTAATTTTGCTGAGCTAACATTCTCTTACTAGAATATGCATGTAATTATTATTGCGTTATGATTTATGTAATTATCATGGTTTTAAAATCTGAATCGACCAGTTCAATCGATTTAATCGAAAACCGAACTGTAATTTGATCCAGATCGATTAACAAAGATGGAAGTTAAAAGCCCAGTAAAAATCAGGAGAATCAGTTAAAAAACTGATGAACCAGACCCCTTAAATAATATTGTTCTATTTTAAATCAAAAAAGCAAAGAGAAAATGGAACGTTTTTGTGCTTGTTCTTACTTGACCTTATTTGTTAATAATCCTCCTAAGTGACACATTAATTTTTTTTATCATAATTTGTCATTTATTATAATTATATTTTACTATTTCAAAAATGAAAAATTGAAAAAATATATATATTTTATTGTTATCAATTTTTATGATCATTAATTAATTTTCTTTTATTACTAAATTTAGTATTTTTATTCTTTTTTGTATTTAATATTTATAAACCTTATATATTCAATTATATTTAAAAATACGTTTAAAAATATTATATATAAAAATCTGGTTGAACTTTATTGAACATGGCTGAAGCTTCCAGTTCAATAAACCTTTGCTTTCATTGGTTCAATAACCGATCCAATTCTCAAAATATTGATAATTGCATTAAACCTTGAACGCTCCTCTTCCTTTCCCTCGTTGTTGCCAGTGGAATAGCTAAAATTTCAATTTGAAGCATTTAGGTGATTTTGATTTTTTTTTAAAACCACCTATATCCAAATCTTATTCCTAGAGATCATTTATTCGGGTTTAGGACGTAATCATAGATAAGACTCATCGCCTCTCCATGTAGATGTATTTAGTGAAAAACGGATTCAAAAGTTCTTTCCATATGTCCAACCTGATTATCGAGTGAGGCACAACCCATAGGTTAATTGATTTTGATTGTTAAGGAAGAATGCAACATCTTTTTATCAAATTCAAATATTTCTATATTTTGAAATCTGTGTTAAAACCAATTCTGATCGATTATGGAAAGTAGAGAAGAAAGCTTAAGAAAAGATAAATTAGACTATTAATTATTATAGAACCTTCTGATGGTTGAAGCTTAGCAATGCCTGCAAAATCCAAAGGAAGCAAAGGAGAACAAGGAAATGAGGCAGATTATAGGCATAAGAAGCAGCTTTGGACTTGACAAAATCAGTTCCCATTTCCTTCTTTTTCTTCTGCCTCTTCCTTTGATGACCAGAGAGAAGAAGTGTTTTTTTTTTTTTATAGGAAGAGGCGTAAGCAGAAAAAATCGCCAATTGAATTGCAGCCTTTGATTGTGATAAGTCTACCTGGAGCCCATGTCATGATTCTACAGTACCATAAAAGTGGCTAATCCAACGTGTCAAATAGAATAACAGATGTTAAACAATGATTGGTGAAATAGCATATCCATATTATCTAAGTAGAAAATGGCAGATAAGGTGTTTGCCCAGAACCAATCTACATCACAAAAACGCTAAGCGAACTTGTGAAAACAAACGATCCAATCCAATCTAGCAAACACCAAAAATATAATTCCATAAATCTACCTTATTCCATTATCTGAAATCAAAATTTGGGGAAGGAAATGGCACAACCAATGGCTTCAATGGCTGGCCTACGTGGCAATTCTCAAGCTGTCCTTGAAGGCAGCCTCCAACTCAGTGGCTCAACTCGATTGAACGTCGCTAGAAACACGCGGACAGCTATGGTCAAGCCAAATTTCACTGTCGTTTCCCAGCAGCAAGCAGAGCCTGAAACTAGCCGCCGAGCTGTGCTAGGTCTTGTTGCTGCTGGTTTGGCTTCTGGGTCTTTTGTTCAAGCTGTGCTTGCTGAAGCTATCCCCATCAAGATTGGCCCACCTCCCCCTCCTTCCGGTGGACTGCGTAAGTTCATCATTCTCTTCTACTCGCATAATTAGTTTTTTCACTTGGTACGTGTGACATTTGCAAATTGCAACTATAATCCGAAAAATTTGTAAAATTTGCAGCTGGAACCCTAAACTCCGATGAGGCAAGAGATCTGGATTTGCCATTGAAGGAGAGGTTTTTCCTGCAACCACGAACACCAGCTGAAGCAGCTGCAAGGGCCAAGGAATCAGCTAAGGAAATCGTGGGAGTGAAGCAATACATAGACAAGAAGGCTTGGCCTTATGTCATAAATGATCTTCGCCTCAGGGCAGAGTATCTTCGTTATGACCTGAAGACCGTTATCGCTGCCAAACCCAAAGAGGAGAAAAAATCCCTCCAAGAACTCTCTGGAAAGCTCTTTGCAAATATTAATGAGGTAAATTTATAAAATGTGCGTTTGTTTTTCGGTTCATTTTTTTAGTTTGATTATGCAAAGAACGTTGTCCTGATGATGGAATTGTTTATTTTTTTTGTTTGTTTTCCAGCTGGACCATGCAGCCAAAATCAAGAACAGCTCAGAAGCAGAGAAATATTATGCCGAGACTGTATCTACTCTGAATGATGTTATTGCTAAGCTTGGTTAAGAGATTTCTGTATGTATTTTGATGTAAGCTTTGTTAATCACTTGTTTTGGATGCTGTTTGGTTGGAAGGAGTAAAGTGCATGAGAAAAATAACTCTCCTATGTTTTTTTTTTCCTTTTCTTTTTTCTCCCTTGCATTGTTCTAATGTCAAATTCTAGAAAAATTACATACAGTGAATCATACACGATATAACCCAGAACACACGCGGGTTAATATTTTTTTTTTTCAGCAAAAATCTCTTTTATTATTAAAATCCTAAAAAAAATTAACATAACTAAACATTTAAACTCACTTCCCCAGTACACCCATCCTAACTCAAAAATATTAAATAAAAAAATCAGATAAACTATACGATTTTTCTGGAGAAAAGAAAAGAAAATAAAAATAATTAAAGAAAAAATATCATATAGTAGAAATCAAATAAAGGGCAATATTGCATATACACATTTCTTAGCCAAACTATATATCAGCAATCGAATCACATGATAAAAAGGCATAGTACCCCTATATTCTAGCCTTGCATTAAATTCATTGAAATATTCCTACCACTTCAAAGGGCGTTTGTCCTTTTAGAGAACTCATCATCGAATAAATACTTTTCAGCAAATAATAATTTTTTAAAATCAACTAAAAAATTACTGGATTGTTATTAAAAATTGCTCTTTTGGTCCATAACTTGGGCTGTATCGCCGTTTATATTTCAACAAATGAGAAGTGAATTATTTTAATGTATTTGACATGGAGTATAAAAAATCATACCACCTAATCATATCCATATAGATTATTAAAGAAATTTAAATAATTAAAACCTGAATGGACCATAATTGCACGCCCATGTCACGGTTGCACAATAATGCTTTGGGCTACAAATAAAAACGCTCAAAATTAGTCAAAATCATTAAATAAATCATAAATGAAACGTGAAGGAAGTTGCCACTGGCAACCAATTTAGTAACGTCACAACCGTTTTATCAACTGTTTTCTCACTTAAATTAAAATTTCCATCTTCTTATATTTAAATTATCCTCCATCATTATTTTAAGCAAAGTGGCCTGAGCGTGGAAATATAAAAAAGGATAGGGCCAAAACCTTTAGAAATAAGGAAAAGTATAATTATATTATTTGGTTCTCATAGCGTTACTAATTAGAATATTTAGTTCTAAAACTTAATTTAGTAAATCTCCATGGATTACTCTCTTTTAAACATATATTTTAAGTTAGAGTCTCACTTAATAAGTGTATTCAGCGGACACAGATGATTAAAATATAAAAAATTAATCGAGTAATTTTTGCTCATTTAAATATATAAAACTTTTGTTAAAACGTGCGTACTATTTGTTTTGATTAACTTAAAATATTTTAAAAATAATTTTATATTTAAAATTGTTCTAGTTAATTTTTTTTTCATTTATGTAATTTGAGTAGCGTTTTCATTCTTGTGCACATCGAGAGACTTATATTTGAGTTTGAGTTAAAAGAATATTATCCCTTAATTGTGTACTCTAAGCTCAATGTTAATTCAATACATTGAGCTTTTCTATCAAATTAAAAGATTAGGATAAAATTCTATCTATATAGATATGATAAAAAACTAAATAAAAATTATTATATTAAAATATAAAATTAGTATTTTCAAACTATATGCATAATATTTAAAGAAAAAAAAATGAAAAACATATTAAATTAAATGTTTTTAAAATTTATTTTAATTAATAATGTTTTATTAATAGTAAGCACCGTATAAAAGAAACGGAGAAATAGTTACATGACAAGGATATTTGCCAGTAGCCTCCAAAAAGAAAATGTGAAAGCATAAAACCAAGTCAACAAGGTTAGAGATAAAATTAAGCAATGCCAACTGCAACCCAATGCCACTTGACGGTCATCTGGGCTACGTGTCAATAGATGAGCCCGACTTGAGTGCACGTGTCGGCTATCTATCGGTTAATTTCCATGGATTGAATAAGCAACACGTCATGAATAGAAGTAGCTGAGCAGGAGGAGGGGAGAGCCATTAAAAATAATTAATTAAAGAGAAAACTGTAATTAACGCCAGTGCTTAATTAAGATAATTAAGGCCCCCTACTGTCTTTAAATAACGGGAAGAGAGCTTATGAGAAAAAACAAAGAGAGACTGTGAGTTCTTCACCTCCACGCAAAAACTGAGAGAGAGAGAGAGAGTGAGAGTTTGGTGACTGCTTATTTTCTGATTGTTTTGTAATTTTAATTTGTAAATCTCCCCCTTCTGTCACTCCCCGCTTCTCTGAATCCCTTTCTGTTAATCATCTGTCTTTCGAGTTCTGATTTTTTGGGTTTGTTTTTGAGATTTAACAAAAAGAAAGAGTAGAAAGCAAACTTAAAGAAGGATTTCTAGAAAGCCAGGTGTTTTCAGAATCGAGATCCAGGTTTCTAAATATTTTTCTTTTTTGAAATTTTTTTTTGTTTTAGTTGAATCAGCTTGAAGGGTTGTTTTTTGGTCCCTTGAAGTTGTTTTTTAGGTTTTTGAATCAAAAAGGGTGTGTATTTCTAATCCTCTTTGATCTTTGTTTTAGCAAAAACCTGTTCTTTTAAATTTGGTCAAGAAGCAGGTTCTTTTATTTTTACTTTATTTTTTCTAATTTTGAATTTTTAGTTGAAAATTTATAGCTTGAGAGGAAAACATGGCAACTACAATGGATTTCTACAGTAGTCGACATGTTCAATCAGACCTCTTTGGAGGTGAGCTAATGGGAGCAGTTGAACCTTTTATGAAAAGTGCTTCTTCAACTACACCTACTTCTGCAACACCTTCTATTTCTTCTTCTTCTTTGCCTCCTCTTCCTTCTACTTCATATAATTATCTTTCTTTCTCTCCTTTTCCTTTTTCTTCTCCCTCAGTTCCTTTTCCTCAACAGAATCAGCCCTTTTTGTACCCAGATGGTTGCTCCACATCGACTGCCCTTCCATTTTCAAATGGGTTTTCGATCCATGACCCCACCGGTCTTGAGCAAGCTACTAGTTCAATCGGGCTTAATCATCTTACTCCAACCCAGATCCACCAGATCCAGACCCAAATCCATTACCAGAATCAAAATGGATTCAATTTCCAGAATATCCACGCCCCAAGCCAACGTAGCCTTAACTTTTTAGGTCCGAAACCCGTGCCCATGAAGCAGGTGGGTTCACCACCAAAACCCACTAAGCTCTACAGGGGAGTAAGGCAGCGACATTGGGGCAAGTGGGTTGCCGAGATCCGACTACCCAAGAACCGTACCCGACTCTGGCTTGGTACTTTTGACACAGCAGAAGAAGCCGCTTTAGCATATGACAAAGCGGCGTACAAGCTCCGTGGCGACTTCGCGAGACTTAACTTCCCTAACCTCCGCCACCAAGGGTCCCACATTGAAGGCAGCTTTGGCGAGTATAAGCCTCTCCATTCCTCCGTCGATGCGAAATTGCAAGCTATTTGTCAAAGCTTAGCAGAATCGCAGAAACAAGGAGGAAAAGCAGAGAAGCAATCAAACTCGTCAGGTAAAAAGAAAACTTCGGTGGGGACTACTCCAGCGATGGCGAAGGTTAAGGAAGCTGAGTCACCGCAGCAGGTTGTTCTGGAAAAGTGTTGCAAGGTCGAGACACCATCGCCAGTGTTGACAGAAAGTGAAGCCTCTGGCGGATCTTCACCGTTGTCGGATCTTACGTTTCCGGATCTAGAAGAGGCACCATTGGATGTTGATTCTGGAAATTTTAATTTGGAGAAGTACCCATCTTATGAAATTGATTGGGCTTCTCTTTTATCATCTTAGATTTGGTTATTTTATGTTATTTATCTTTCTCTTCTTTTGCAGTTATGTTTAGTCATTTAGGTGTTTGGTTGCTGCAATGGAGTTTTTGGCAGTTGCAGAGCCAAAGGTTGTAATGGTCTCTTCAAGTGTTATATTATTAGGGTAAATAATGTTGATATGATGTAAATCTTGGACCATGGTTAGCTGGTTATTTTTGTTCTTGCGTAACCATGGTTAATTTGTACTGGTTGTTGGTGTCCATAGCAGTCAATTCGTCTTGTAATTGTATTCTATTATTGTTAGTAATATCTGTCTTTCATATTTTCTATTTTTGAATTTGTTATATGTCTACAAGTTAGTTATTGTACTAAACAATAATGATGAAAATCATGGAGTCTTTTGTGCAACAACAGAAAGATGCTATGCCAATTTAATCAATTAATATATGAATTTTGTTTGATGTTGCGTTCTGTTAAGGCATTTCCTCTTCTGTAATTGCAAGCGAGGAGAATGGTTTGTGCAATTTGAGGTGAACAGACAACGGCATGTGCTTCTGGAATTTGATGTTTTTGGCTGCTTTATTTCTCTGATGAGGCATTGAAAGGATCGATTCTCAGAGATCCAAATTCATACTCAACTATGTATGGTTTGATTAGCCATCCATCCAATTCTTTTTATTTTTCTTTTCTTAGTTTACAAAATCTGGCCTCAAGATTTGTTGTTAGGGATTAGCTACTAAGGGCAAAAACTGGATGGTTGAATCATATGATTTAACCAAATTCTGATTTGCCTGGTAGGGAGGCATCTTAAATATCAATTTACCATTGAGTTCATCTGGAAAAAATTATATCCTCGTCAGGAAAAATACTCTAGTCTTTGAAATAAAAGATAATTTGGTTTTGAGAGAAATGGTAATCTTGTCAAATTACCATTGTATTTCGGGATAAATGGGGTAATAGGAAAAAAACTTGTCTTGCCTGTTCACATGTCAGCATTTTGTTTTCAATTTTTAATGAATAAAAATAGAAGCAAAAGAACACTTTATAACATCAGAACTCCATTACAAATGAAGCACAAGCTAAAAATTCAAAAGGTGTGTGCTTTATCGGTCATAACAAGGACAGGACAATCACTAATTTAATTATGATAATGGCAGGATAAGGATCTGAGAAGGATTTTTTTTGTTTTAGGACTAAATTTAACTAAATCATGCAACATAATGATGTGAAACTAATCTATCCTATAAATTGTAAATGTAATCACGTTGATTACTGTTTTAAACTTACTATTATTCAGTGTATTTAGTCATTAATCTTCAAAAAGTTGCATTGGATTAAGGCTTTCTAAAAGAAGCAATCGCACTTAATTGCAATTGATTGGTGGTTCTGTCGTTAAAAGCACGCGTGAATTAACCAATGATCAGGCTAACATATCCTCGAAGCCAAACACTTTTTTGACAATCTTTTTATTGTAATGGTAAAAAACACATTGTCGTCACATGATTTCTCTCTGTTTTCTAACCACAAAGTTGTTGAGGTTTGTTCTTCGGACAAGAATTTTTATGTTGTCTTGTTCTTTTTTAACCTTTCCCAACAAACTAACCAATGTCTTCGTTTCCAAATGCAATGAATCACATTCGAGATCACAGTCACATGATGATGATGAATAAAAATATACTTACACAATTATAAACTATGTAAGGATGGACAGTAAATACAAATTAAATAATGTGGGAATTTAAATCCGAGAACAAAAGATCTCAGAACATCGGTTGGTTCAACATCCGGTATTATTCTCAAGCTGAACATAATCTAAAAGGATTACTGAATTCAATCTTGGGGGCTTAAATTAACAATTTCGTGTCTCTTTTTTTTTCTTTTCTCCCACTTTTATAATCAAATAGAACAAAAATAGAACCGAATGACGATTTTAAGAGATCACGGGACAGTAGACTGTGTTTATTCTTATTCTTTCTTCACGTATAATGCAAAAGGAAATTAAAAAAAGAACAAAATGTGTTCATACCGAAGTAAAAAACAGAGGAGAGATCCTAAAAAGGTCATTAGAGAATCCAATATTATCAAGCTTACTAAATCTACTGATTCTGTCTTTTCTTTTCTCTTTTTGGTTATTTATTCAATTCTTTATTCCTAAAATGTAATTCTTCCTAAACAACTTTGATAAGATGTCAAAAAGATGTGTAAATGGAATGCTTATTTGATAAAGGCAGATAACTGGATTTTACCAAAGAAACCTTCCTTCTTTTTTATAATTATGATTGCTTTGCTTTTCTTTTACCTTCCCGCTTGCTCAACTTGAAGGTTTGAATCCAGAAGTGACCTCATCTTTTTTGTTAAGCTAAGGCACCGATTTAGTTAGATAGGTTAAATTACAAAGTCAACAAATAGCTCACTTGAGTTGACTCGTTTTTTCAATGGAACCAAACTCATTTAATACATTTGTCCGATGAAATAACTCTTTTGTGGATTATGCCATATTTACAAATCTCTCATTTTCTGGATTTGGTGCTACCTTTGAGGACCATGAGGAGGTATATCAGGCCATTTCAATACCCATTTAGATGCAACTGTGGTTCAAGCCTTGGCATTAAGGAGGACATTAGAATGGGAAAAAGTGAATATGAATGGTGCGGGTGTTATCTATTCTGACAACCAACAATTAGTTCATGCATTGATTCATCCTCAATGGATTTTTCAGACGTTGGTTTACTTGTACAAGATTGCAGATTGATTCTCAATCTTACAAACAATATTAGAATTCGTTGGATTCGGAGATGAACTCATTCTCCTGCAAGAGCGTACTGCCTTTATGCTGGTTTTCATGTTTTCAATGTTATTTCAAACTATTTATTGTCTCTTCAATTATTCTCTTAATGAAGTATTTTCCTTTCAAAAAAAAAAAAAAAGATTTGTCCAATGAACTAATTAGCTAACTGATTCAACAACCTGTTGAATTTTAACATTCAAAAAAAAAAAAAAATGGTGAATTGAAAGATGAAACTTGACGATTGAGCCCAACACGACGGAGTCGAGTGCGTGGGCTAATAAATAATGACTTGCTATTGAATTAGACCTCCAAATTAGGGTATTTCTTCGCTTGATGAGCAGCTTATACTTTTTTTCTTATTTTCGGAGAGCCCATTTAATGAATTGTTTCGGGCATCTGGTTTCCCATGTAAACAACACTAAGGAGACAAAAACCACGCACCATATTGGACTTGATCATAAGGACGACCACTGGTTCAGTTCAAGCTACAACCAAACCGCACTGTAGGTTTATTAAAGCCGAGTTGAAATCATTGATTTAAAATTTTAAATTAAAACCGACGGTTGATGGACCAATTAAAGTTCATTTTAAAATCTGACTTGCCAAAAACCGACCCTGCTTATTTTTTTTTTTTTAAATTGAACCTGTTCTCTTTTATTTCTTTATTTTCGTTTGTATAAAATCTGCCAAGCAATTGGGCTAATAAGTTCAAACCATACTCTCCGAACAGTGAACTTAAAAAATAGGCTATCTTGAAGTAAACAAAGCCCAAAAGCCCAAGCAACTGGACCCGTTTACCCAACGGAAAATGAAAAGCAAAACCATTAGACAAAACTAATTGATTGTTTCTCCATTCTCACCAAGAATTCTTCCAGTTCTCAGCTAAAACCACAATGAAAAGCCGCCTCACGCATATATCCATATTACATTTGACCAGAAAGAGGCAGTGCCGGCTAACAGGCATTCCATCGCACATTTAAAATGAACTATAAAATAAATCTAATTCATTGAACATACATCATGAATCATGACAAAAGTTAGCTGTGATCCAAAGAAGCTGGCTAATTCAAAAGGCAGTCATCCAACCCAAGTTCTGTTTGAGATTCCACTTACTGAGCCAACCAGATGCAGCAACAACCAGGCCAACCAGATATTTTATCAACTAAATTTACCAATTTCCATCTTCTTCTTTATTGCCTTTTGACCGTGATATATAAATGAATCCAGTATTCCCGAAACAGTGAATACACCTAAGCACAAGAATGATTAGCCATAACTGACACGTCCAATCAAATACAAGGTTTTGTTGACATAAGTATCATATAAAAGGAAATTGACTTGAACGAGGTGTTCCAAAACCATACAAAACAAGTATAATATCCCGTACATGAAGTTTATTAGCAACTAATTGCACTTGAGATCAAGTGACACTGAAAATAGCTATAGAAGTCAGACAATAAAACCAAGGCAAATGGATTAGTACCACACCATATTTGTCAGTCACGCGTGTGCTAAAAGAATTTGTCCAAAATAGGGAACTGACTTTTTGAAGACTAGTGATGGTGTCTATCAAGCTAGGTAAATGGATATGGTCCATATAGGAATTGATGAAAGCAAATCAAAAAGGAAAACAGAGAAAATTTGAGCGTGCTAGGAAAAATGATGATGCTACAATTTAGGGAGAAGGTTCATTACCTCCAACAATAGCGCACACATTTGTTAGGAAGTGCAAGAATGATACATGCTCCTCTGTGAAAGTCACCTGGGAAATGCAAACAAAATATGAAAAAATAAGACTAAAGAACCCCCACAACCAAGCAGAAAGTTTCAACAGTGACTAAGCATTACAAATGCTCTAATTCGAACTTGTTCAGTTGCTTAGTGGGTAAACCACCTTAATTGGAGAAAGGTCATAAAAGAAGAAAACTCCGGGGAGGGCTTGCAGACGGCCTGCCTCTGCACTCCTGAAATGTTCAGTCACAGAAAACTGGGAAAAGAAAAATGCCAATATGTCAGGTTCGATTCAAATTTAATATATAAAAGAATGGCATACAGATTTCTCCACACCTGATTTGACTGGATAGTGTGCCCACTGACATCTTTGTATACAGTAGGTACAACCTGCAAAGTAATGATCCAATTAAGAGAATATACCGAGCATTTTATCAAATTTCCTCAATTACTTGACCAAATTGAATGGGAAAGTGATAAAAAGTAGCAACAGATGCATTCATCTAGGGCATTAACCTTGAGAAAATACTGGTACATCCCACTTGGAGTTTCCTGTGTCCAATGCACGCTGAACATTTAAAAGAAAATTTAGAGCACTCCAATAATAAAACTTTATATAAGGTTAAGGAGAAAAAAAAAATTCAGATGTCGAGCACCAGGTTGGAAGGAAAAAAGAATTACCCATCAAGAGGATTTACAACACCGGGAAAATATTCTCCAAAAGTTAGCCTATTAATTTTGTGACTTATCTGTATCACATTTTTCAAATTAGTGTCATGAGTAAAAGTTAACAGCTAGATTATTGCATACTGCAGATTTCACTTCATTGAAGACAGTTTCCTGGCAGGTCAAAAGCATAGAAATTCTTACATTAAAACTGTCCTTTTGAAACGCCAGCAGATCATGCACATGAACGTGCGATTGTTGAAAACTTTTGCCAGGCGCAAAGTGAAAATTACCAGCCACCTTATTAACCTCCAAGAATCCATAAATGTTGCACCCTTCACCTTCTTCATCTTTAATCCTTTGTAGAAAACCTTCCCTTTTACACTGAACAACAAATATAAAACAGAAACAGTAATTAATACATGGCAAAATGCCATATTCTATTTATGTGATAAGGCTCAAAAGGATGCAGCATCCTATTCTCCTCGCCAATTCTTACTCAATGTGATGAAAACCAACATTTTTCTGAAAATATTTTATCACCATCAAACAATATATCAATATATCCTAATCCATGCATTTCAATAGCCAAGTAAACTAGTAGAGAAATAAATGAGGAATCCTCACAGGCACACCAAATATAAGTAGAGAATCAAAAGCTTCAACGAAGAGAACGTCTCAGTCCATTTAACATATGTAAATATGGCTAATACATTCTGATGGTCCTGATAGATGTCTGGAACACATTTTTCCATCTAGCATCATCAATTTCTAATGTAAGACAAATGAAGGTACCACAATATTACTCAAACACTGTAATATATATGCCATTGATCCAATCAAGTTCTCCTGAATAAAATGTAAGAGTTGCCTGACCACATATACAGTCTAAAAGTCGCATTATTATAGAAAACAAATTAAAATAAAAGGCTGACAGACCTGGTCAATCAGGTCCGGATTTGACAACGCCCAGCCTTTCTTTCGATATGCTTCACGAACTTCCTCACAATTATTACAACAATCTTCATCTGACTGCAACATACAAGAAATCAGTAAGTAAAACAATGAATAAAATAGCGTATAATCACATTATGATTTTTATTGACAATAACAGAGCGGATTAAAACTATTCTAATAGACCCCCTGAAAGCTGGCATGGTCATAATAAAATGCAAACTGCAACGATAAAGATCGATAATATTCCGATGCACATGCACACACAAACACACACACAGGTGAATGAAACTTGTAACAATGCTTGTTATATGGATGGCATCCATGCAGTTAAACAGATTGGTAAAAGGCGCCATATTGTTATTTTCCATAGCTATGGTAGACAAATAAACTTACCGCTTCAGCACCATAACAGGAACCACAATATGTCTCATTATGCTCAAGCCTGCCACCATGTCTCTGCAAAGGCTTGTCAATCTATACAAAGTAGAAACAGAGAAGAGGGAGAGACAAAGTTAAAAGTTACTTAAGTCTATATGTTAAAATAAACAAAAGTAACAACGACCACAGAAGAAAGAAATAGATGAGAACTTCCATGAAGAGTACAAGGATTGAATTTATAAATATTTGCCAAAGATCATAAACAGATATTCCTACCAAAAGAAACCATCCTGTTAAACTTAAATCTCAAATTTTCTCTCTGCAGCTCCTAAAATCACATTAAATCTGAAGATGATGCGCTCATAAGCAAAACATTGAACTGATGAAATCAATCAATTATCTATAGTTTAAATATCTACCAATGGGATCAATCGACTATTTTTTTTTATTTAGAACACAATATACCAGACCGGTATAGGCAAAATATTAGACTGATAATTTACAGTTAGCTACTTTTCCACAGCCACTGCTTAACATCCATTTTGTCAAATGACCTATCAACACTAAAACACAATTGGTTCTTTCTGATAGCTTTTTATTTTCATTCTTAATTATATCTATGTTTCTAAAATTAGCCACAACAAATTAATATACTCCTAGGCTTGAGAAGAGAAGAGTTTAGCCTTGAATGAGATAGATTACTGATTCTCTTTTCAACCACAAGACAAGATTAACTCTAGTGCTGGAAATTAATAAGTCCATGGTTTTGGACAGAATCCCACTCTCTTGCAGTAACAACATGCTCAAATCAAGAATTTACAATTACAAGTCTTATACGGAAAATGCATGAGTATCAAAATAAAATACATGAACGAATATGCAGGAACTCAATTCAGCACATGATGAATAAACAATAATTTGCTGACAGATTTTCTACAACGCTGTAATACTGTATTACTAACCTTAGGAGCACCTATACCATCTTGCCGTGCTTCTATTACGTTGCCATGAGAATCCAGTCTTTTCTTGATTATATCGTGTTTCTGAAAGGCATATAAGACTTCTTTAGAAATAGCAATTCTAACTGCTTGTTCATGAATTGAGAGAGGAGTAATGCCCAATTAATATATATATCAAGCTATAGGTTATCATGTCCCACTATACATACAACATCAAGATGCTGCTCTCCACTGATGTCCATGGCATCAAGGCTCAGAATAGAACATGGAAGGGCTGGAAAAGTTACATCAAACTGCAATTTCAGGCATCAAAAGGTGAAAATTTATTACTTAGCGATAATATGAAGTAATAATATACAGCATATAATGAAAAAACCTTTGAGGAAAAGACATCACATGCATAGTAGAACAAAAAAAATTATTTAATTTAATGAATTTATATATTTGATAAGTCAACAGGGGTTAACAAAGTTTTTTAGCTTAAGCTTGCTAAATTTAGCAAATCAAGTGACAAACTTAATGTCAAACCGCAGTCCAATGAAAGGAGAATTTTGCAGGTTTTCATAGTAAAGCTGTTTCCCACAGCTTAGAAGCCAATTAATAAATGTTATAAATTAAATTCAGGCATTACATTGATGCGCAAAGTTTCTCCTCTTGAAGTATCAACTACAAGCTTTGTTACAGTTACAGCATGGAGATATAATCCTGCAAAAATTTGAAAAATCTGTGATTCAGAAGAAACTCAGTCACTTTGTTTAGAAAACAAATAAAAGCTTTATTTGTCATTAATAATCTTGCAACTGCTAACCATCATCAATAAAACAATTAGACCAGCAACACAAGCAATAAGTAAAAGGGATCAATCCACCTACTTGCATTAATCAATTCCTGGTTGCTATGTTCAAATAGATATGATGGCAGGAACAGTAAGGATATATTATAACCAATAGGTCACATTTAAAATGGAATTGGAGATCCTTGGCTCGTATATGATCCCAAAAGCAACTTTTGAAAGCATTTTCAGGTTTACGAGCTTGCAGAGCGCAAATAGTTAGCCAAGTTCTAGGTTCACTGCCTTGTTGTAACTTGGAAGCAGGTGGTAGTTATATTTTGATTTCTGCTCTAACTAACTACTTGTCATCTACGTGTTGTCTGTGTAACAATACCAAAATGAGAATTTCACGGCCTCTCAAATGGACACAATCCATGTTGCACATTAGCAATGAATAAATTCTTTTACAACACTTCAAGCATAGTCATAACAAACAAAATCACATACAGTTCATAACACAAATTTTTAAATTTCTTAAGAGCAAAGAGAATTTCTTCTTAAGAAAATCCCAGCATAAAAAAATTGTTGATTAGACAGGAACAGCGTTTCAGACAGAGAAAACTAACTGTTCTATATAATGAGATGGTTCCTCCTGAGACAAGCAAAAATTTAAAATAAAACTCAGAGCTATAAGTACTAATCCCACTCCACTCAAAGAAGGCCAATTTAATTCAAAATTTCTTCCAATCATTTGCAGAAAAAGCACTAGTTAAAATAGACTGTAATCAATAGAATAATCCCAATACACAACCTAGGATCAGGAATACCAAACAGCACTGAGAATGTTAAGTGCTTAGAGATTTGAATCCAAGCTTCTTAGTCCTCACCTAGATTAGAAGGAGATAAATTTTGAGTTATCTGAATCATCATTTGAATATTGTGCTCCTTCTATGAGACAGGGATTGAGTAAAAATTTAAATTCATCCAAATTCTAAAATATTGATTATTCGATTATAGTTCTTTTGCAAACCCATTAATTAATTTGAAGACAGCAAAAACAAAACCACAAAGAACTGCTTAGTGGCAATTATCCTAAAAGAAGAAGGTTAAAAAATTAATTGAACTCTGAAATGTGAGCGACTCGTAAACTAATTCACCAAATCCACATGCTGTCATTTTGAAGAAATAACAAAGGTCAACATAAAATCCCAGCTACCACAAGCAATAGAGCTCCACAAATTATAGCTCAAAATCACACCTTTGCACCATCCTTACTCTAACAAGAAATGGTTATCTCAATTTCGGAATCAACAAAAAATCAGTCCAGCTTAAGCTCCTTGAAGTAAAGAAACAGAGCAAGATACCAAATAAAATCAAGCAAGCAGACCTACTCAGATCCAATTAATTACACACAATCAACGGCAAATAAATAAATATAAACAGAACATAAAACCCTAGGAGGGTGTTTCAACGTACGGAGCTCAGAGATGAAGAGGAGAAGCATGACAATAGAAGAGGCGATAGTGATAACACCGCCGGAGAATGTACGGCTGTAGAAATCCTCGTTGATTTTTGGATACGCGTCCAAACTCCTAAGTTTGCTCATCATTCCCTCCATTTTCCAAGCAACCGATCGATCGATCGATCGACTAATCGACCGAAATTATTGTTATAAAAACTAAAAATTCTATTTAGTATAAGGATATATAAAAGGAAAAAAAAAATCTAATTATGGATATTTGATTTGTGACGTCGTTGATTAAACTTAGACGCCCCGTTGAAATCGGGGAAAATCGATCTGGTTTTTGCTATAACGAGGCGTTCAACAATTTTTTTAGGGCGGTAGCTGACCAGTGCCTAATGGTTCTTTTCTTTTTGTATTTTTGTGGTTTGTTTATATATTTTGTTTTATTTTTCTTTCGTTTTCTTTTCTTTTCTTTTCTTTTCGTTTCCTGTTCCTTCTGTTTGTCGCCGGACAAGAATGGCCGCACCTCCCCCGGTAATTACGCTGCAAAAATAAATATAAGGTTTGCTTGGTTAATTTTGGACCCATAATATTTACATTTTTCGATAAATGCATCTGATTTTTATTTGCACTCTTTTTTTTTTACTGATTATTATAAATGATTTTTGAATTGCGCTGAAATACAGCAAACGAATCAAATTATTCATAGATAGTATATAATCAATAACATTCACAATCAATACTTTTCAAAATGTGATTCATATTTTTAAATTTATAGTATAGTTTTTGGACGGAAACTCATACATTTATTTCATATATATAAGTTTATTATTATTTATATTAGATAAATTACCTATAATATTGTAGAAAGATGTTGAGGAAAATAAAAAATAAGTTCCTGAAAATTTGAATTGTTGATGTGAATAAATATTATATTTATGAATTTTTTTTTTATATTTATGAAGTTGTTGTGGACAACTTGATTTTTTTTAGAAATAAATATTAAGATTTCATTACTTAAATTTTAATTAATACAAATAATAGAATTTATTTATTTTCTCATAAAAAAAGTCGGATGTTCAAATTCGTATCCTGATTATCCAAAAGGCCTGCTGCTTACAACACAGAGACAATCCAGTAATTTTACTAGAGGGCCCATTGCAAGCCCATCAATAAATGCAGTCATGCTTGCATATTTTTTTAATGTATATTAGATTAAAATAAAGAATACAACTTTTTTATTAAAATAATTATATTAGATATCCAATAAATTGGAAAGCCATTAATAGTACTTTTAATATTTCTACTCCTTAAGAATTAATTTTTTAAGATTTATTGTTTTGTTTACACCTTCAATTTATTAATTAAATTATTAACTAGAATATTTTCAAAAAATAACTGCAAAAATAAAAATATAATTCAAGTTTTTAACTCCATCGCAATATACCCCATCAGTTTAAAATTATACTCTCAATCTAGTCAAGCCTGATACAGGCTTGAAAAGTTTTCAATGAGCCATTCGAGCTCATCGAGTTCTTGTCAATGAGCAAAATAGAAAGTTGATATTAATAGAATCATTTCAAAGCAAAACTAGGAATTATTTTGGCTTCAAAACACAGAAAATGAACTCAAAACACCTGCAAATAAAATGAACTCAGACAAGGAAAGGCTCCAAGAATAGAAACCATCTTCAGGATGTGAAAGAAACCCAGTTTTAGCAATTCAACATTTCGGAAAATGTTTATGCTTTCTGGCATTTGTTTAACCTACAAAGCCAAATGACAAATACTGTCAATAAGCATTTCTTAAAAAAGAAGAAAAAGAAATAAATACCCAATCAAAAGTTGTGAAAACTGATAATTCCTTCAACTCAGGAAGATGGTTTGAAACATGAGCGAAAATTTGAGCCAATATACAACTGATGTATTATAACTGGCCTACCTGGTTTTCTGACAGATCCAAAGTGATTACAAGGTGATAAACTTGGACCAATGGACGAATTTTCATTTTCTTACTCTTGGAGCATGGAGTTTTGGTCAAATTGGTTCTTGCGAATTTCGAACTTATGATATTCATAAATTGCAAGAATTTTTCCGAAGGGTTACTGTGTTTGGGTTTTTTTTTTTTTAAATACTGGATATCAGATTTTTTTTTTCCTTCGAAGTGAAATATATTTTCTCTCTTGCACAAATCAATGGATAGCAACTTCCAAGAGGTTTGCAATTTTGCAGTTCTGAGTCTCTAAGCTTCAATCCATACATATTTAACGCTCTGGAATGGTCAATAAATATCAATTTCAACGTGCAGTATAGAACAAATCGTGGATTCTGTCTACTTGGCTTCATGTACATCAATTTTGAAATACACTTTAAACTTTAATATCCTCACTCTATTGGTGCAGATCAAAGTACTCGGACATTTAAAGACATCTTCAGAAACTCATTATAAGCTTTTCTCATGGTACTTAAAATTGTTGAATGACTACTGAAAAGTTTTGTTCATTTTACATATTACCATTTTTCTTTTCTTTTTGAAAGCAAGACAGAATCATGCATTAAATATTATAGAAAGCTAAAAGACATCGTGGGATAGTAACCCACCTTTGGAGGCCAGCATAAAGGTATGAAGCCTTAACTAAAGTATGAGCTTGTACATTAACTTCTCCTAATCCACCTTACAAACATACTATCATTACTTATTTTTTATTAATGCAAATGATTATATTTATTGTTTGTTGCTCTTTCTAATTGTGTGATAATGTGAATGAATACGTGCATGTGTAAGAAAAAAAATTCAAATGAAATATAACATATATGGATTTTGTAGAATGGTGCAAGATAATAAAAAGTACGATTAATTGGGATAATTTATTTTGTCGTAAAAAGTATGAGAGATTTTTAGGGAAGTTTGAACAATTTGTCACAAACAACTAGCGACATCCATTCATGCCATTTCTTGGTGACATCTTTTCGTCGCAAATGATTATTTGTGACGTTTTCTAATATTTAAGGTTGTTCTGAATGTTTTTAAAAATTTTATTTTGTTGTAGTGACATGAGTCCATAATAAATTATTTTTAAAATAAATTTTCTATTATTTTAATAAGGTATTAAATTTATCATTTAAAAATTATTAAAATTGACTATTTTATCCTAGCATTTTTGTCGAAATTAATTAATTTATATTTGTATTTAACAAAAAATATAAAATTTAACAGCAGTGTAATATAAACAAAATATAGACGCAAAACTATATATTTTTAAAAATACATGGGCAAAGTCGTATTTTTATAAAATTACAAGAATAAAATTGTATTTTTTTTCCAAAATTCCATTACTAGCATTGGAATTTTCTTTTTTCCCCGCTAAAGACAGTGGGCTAAAGAAGTTCTCATTTCTCTGATCTCCTAAAAATTTCATGGGCTATCCAATTAGGGTATCTTCGATAGGTGAAAAATATTCCATGCCTTGCACTTTAAAAATGATTAGCACTTGGAATCATTTACAGACGAGGAAGATGGTTCCTTCATTATTATTATTATACACGTGAAATTTTAATTCTAAATTCTACACATAGAATAATAACAATTCCAAATTTCAATCACTTGTTTTTCTTCCCACTACACAAAATGTAAATATAGCACATGGGTGCATAAATATCTAATCAAATCATTGGGAAGGTTCGCAAATCAAATCACATTTATTCTTTTACTTTCAAGAATTTGCTCGAGACGAATAATTTCCCAACTGTTCATTTCGGAAATGATTGTCGAATTGGCTTTTTGCCATTCACATGCTTTTGATTTTTTTTTTCCTTCAATTTTTGTGTGCCATCATTTTCACCTTTGCCAATCACTCTAAATTCTTCCATTTGACTGTTTATAGTCGAAAAACAGCGGAAGAAAATAATACGTATAAATTCACATTAAAACAATAATTAATAATGCGAGTGCCATCCATCATTATAATATGAAGTTTTCGAGAATATTGATTATCATAATTTCTATTAATTGGTTTGAGTCACGTTCTCGATCTCGATCTTATGCAATGCAAATTCTTCCGGATTAATCCCTTTATTTTTGATAACGAGCAAAGACTAATCAATTTACCGTGAACCATAAAAACGGACACAAACTTAAAATAACACTATGAGTTATATAATAGAGGTAGCCTGTTTTGGACTCACTAAATTAGTAAAAACATTTGTAGAAAAAAAAATTCAAATTCGACATGCACTTGTCTCTCCTCGCATAAATGAAAAAACTAACTAAATCACGTATAATTAGCATAATATGAAATTTAAATATATAGTGTTTTTTTCTTAATAATTTGATGAATTACATAAATTAGGTAGAATTTACATGACTAGAACGACACAGAGTAATTGCACAGATTATAATTCTATCGTACCATTTGTTTTAAATAATATTATAAATAAATTAACTCATTTTATTAATTTACTTTACGAAAGGTGCTGGAGTGTTTGACAGCTATGAAAGAAGTATTTTTCCAAAAAAAGAATAAAACAATTGGATTACGTGACCGTATTGCGTTGAGAATGATGTTTATGTTATAGATTATGTTGCAAGAAGAGGTTACGTGCCTTGTTAGTAGTATCAGACAACAAATTCCATTTTGGACCATCCTTTATTACCTAGTTGGTGGTATGGGCACTAAAAAATACTTTATATTATATATACAAAAAGTAACCCAATTGAGATCTTATCTAACGAGTGGAATTAATGATTTTAGTTTTGCCTAACCGCATTAGATAACATAAACAGTTGGCAATAATTATGTTCTTTAAGCATGTCCCAATTCACTCATAGTACAATTAAACTAATTGATCTCTTTTTTTTTTAAATTAATATATGAAAGTACAAAAAGAAAACCCATTAGAGATTTTTGTTGGAGGGTACTAGAGCAAGCTAGTCAATTAGAGCCATCATTGAAGCTCCAAAATTTCTTACATCTACCGAGATTAACCATAAAATAATAATAATAATAATAATTAATATTCTACTTTGCATCCAATATTGGAAAATTCTCTCTAGAGTATCAAAGTAAGATGGGATTCTCCTATGGGTCACTTTGTTTTGTGATGAAGACAAAATTTGTATAAAGAGAAAATGGAAACATGAAAGATTGAGTGAATCTTTCAATCCATTATTTTAATCCTTAGAAAGTAATTGATGAACGAAAGCGTCAATTCATTGATCGATGCATAATGCTCATATCACATATTTAGGTACATTGATCTTCAATTTTAATTTTTAAATTGTATACGAATAAGAGTAAATAGGAAATTGATTTGTAAAACTATTTATAAATAAAGTATATTATATTAACTAACACTATTCGCTTTCTAATAAACAAATTCTCAATGACCCATTTAACAAAATATTAAACCCTGCAAAGATCTTGAAAATAAAAACTATGGGTGGGTTTAGGGAGGGGATATCAAGATTGCAGGAGGAGGTGGAGGTGGAGGTGGAGGTGGTGGTGCTGGTGGGGGCAAGGAAACTTGGAGATTAATAGGGGTTTTTAAGTGGGGATAGAAGGTGGGCTTTAGTGGATTAAGCACTAATGTTGAGATTTGTGGACCCATAAAATGAATGATTGCCAAGCCAACGTGACATGTCCCATAAAAAAAAAGCACAAAAGAAATGGGCCCCTTGTTATATTTTTTCGCCGCGTCTGGTTTTTTCCTCTATATTAGTAGGGGCCCATTTTACTGTTGTTAACCAAAAGCAAAGCCTCGAGAACTCGTTCCTGTGGCAGTTTTTTCTGTTAGGTTTTTACTCATTTTTGTGTGCTGACTGCCTTTCCATTTTGGGTCAGGATTTTCTTAGTGTATTGGAAAAAAAAGGTTCTCTTTTGGAAGGTTTAACTCTAATTATAAAGACAAAAAACGCAACTTAGGCGGGTTTCTTTTTTGTGATTTATGGAAAGGGGGCACTCAAACGAAAATCAGTTTTGCTCATTATTGGCCTTTGTTCAATTATTCAATCCTATAATTATATTTATCGTTTTGATAGACGACAACATTATTTCTTTTGAGATTTTAAATCCGAGTCAATCTTTTTATTTTACCCAACACCAATTAAGATAATTAATTATTTGACTATCTCTTATTATCCAACAACATTTGCAGGAGCTATATCTTATTATCCTTATTTCATTTTTTTAATAAAGAAAAAAGAGAAAGTTTGCCATGGATATGGATTAGGGAGCTAGATAGATAGAAAGATACACAAATCAAAGATGAGAAACTATGCATGGATGATGGATATTTATCAAAACAAAAAGGCGCGGCATGGATTGAGAGTCACTTGCATATCATTCCACGCCGACATTCACTTTCTTTGACATGGCGAGTATATATCTATCGTTCCCTATAAGGGAATCCATCAAGAATTGCAATTTGACGCCTGCCGAATCAAAATTCAACATGAATGATTGGCATTCTTCAAAACTTTTGCTTTTAAATCCAGAATATTATATATTAATATTTTTTAATTCAAAAGAAATACTATAGGGTAAATGGGGAATGAGAATATGTGATTTTTTTTACTTTTTTTTTTATAGAGAATAAGGAGATTAACACTTTACTTTTAGATTATGATTTGCTATTAGGATATGCATGCCTTAAATCTTAATTCTAAACTTCATTCCCAGGGAGAATTCAGAATAAACCAATAATTAAGAACATGATTCTCTTTTCATTTCGTTATATATTATATATTTCTAGTGTGGGTCTTGGGGCCTATAGCTCCAATACATAGCATTAACTGCCAAATCAGTTTACAAAACTTTAATGCTTGATTTAAGTTATTAAATGGATACCTTATTTTTATCAAAATGAAATTTCAAATTTAGATTGAATTACATCTCTGTTCCTTTTTCATAAATAATTTATCTAAAAATAAGTTTTGAATTTTCTTTTTGAAATATAATTGGTCACCGGCAAATACTATAATTTATTATTTTTATGCATTTTCATGTCCAATAATAAATTTTTATAATTCTAAATATTTTTATCGTCCTAGAAATTACGTTGTTTATGGAGTATTTTTTAACTAATAATAATCAAATAATAAAAGATAAATTGTTTGCACATCTGTACTCTATCTATAGGTAATCAAACTGGGAATTGATCTTATCATCTAGAAGATTTGGAGCATAATAGGTAGAACCATCTTTGACTGACAAAGATCTGTGACCTTTAATATCGATTGCAGATGCGGTTCTTGGCGCGTTTGGTGTTGATAAATTTTAAGGTTTGATAATATTTTATTTTGATTATTTTTTTTAAAAAAGAAGAAAAAAAGCATCTGGAATATTATTATTTCTAGGTTGAAAACAAATTCTGTTAGACCTACCCAATATATCTGATCTTTGTAGCAAATGGTTTTGATTTTATTTTCTATTTTCTTTTCTTTGTTAAGCTTGTAACTGCTTTGGAAGAATTTTCCCACGAAACCCAAACTTTAATCTCTATATATAAAATAAGAGAAGTCATTAATATCTAAACAAAGATAAACATCATCGGACGTGGCTTGTTTTAAGTTATTTTCTTGTACACTTTCTATGGGCTATGGCATTTCAATTTGTAATGTCCTGTCTGCTTGTGTGTGTATATATATATATAGTTAAATATTTGAATTCTGTCTTGAATTTTGGTACGTGAATGACATATTATGTATTTGAACTTTTAAATTTTGTTAACGTTGCACGCATTGCCATATTAATAATAATAATTTTTTGAATTTTTAGATTTTATATGTAAAATATCAATTTGACATGTAATTAGTAAAACTTTTAAAACAATATTTTTATATTTTTTAATTATTCAATAAGTATTCAATTGATCTAATCTTACAAGTTTTAGGTGTTGAATAAAATAATTATGTAAATTGAAATGTTTAATAGGTACAATTTTATGAGTCAAAGTATTGATTATTGTTAAAATTATTAGTGTCACAAAATTAAAGAATAAAGTTTAAGGGTGCATTTATATATTTGAAAATATCTTGTTCAATAAAAGGGCTGATATAATATCATTTTGTCCATAATATATCAATTATATATTTGCTTTTCTATTTCAAGTAAAAAAAATATGATACTTTTAATTGATAAAATTGCACTTATTGGGGATTACAACTTGTAAAATTTGATCTATCAAATACTTTTTAAATATTAAAAAAAATTATTATTATAAAAATTATATTAACCACATATCAAATGAATATTTTTTACATAAAAATAAAAAAACTGTTAATTGCTATTATATAAAATGTACAATATTATGAAATTTGTAATTTCGATAATACAATAGATCTTTTTTTATTTGAATATTTAGAACTTAAAAGTATTTCAAAAGGATTTAATATGACAATTAAAAAGAAAAGGTACGAAGGTTGTAAAGTTCAATTTGTTCGGCCTCTATTGTCCCGGGCTGAGGGTCCCTATACGGTCTGTAGAACAGTACTCAGAAGGTCATGTGCCCATGGAACATCTTAAATTGAAATGTCAACATTTGACCAGTGATTCAAATCAATAGGACAGTGACCAATACAGCTAATAGTCCCCCTTATTTCAGTTTTTTTGACAAAAAAAAAAAGTTCAATTTGTTGAAATTGATGAACTATCGAGTCTAGAGGAAAACCCATTTAAGACGCATATACTTCTTTCAAGTGAAATTAATAAGCATCAGAAAAAGACAATTACGAGCGACGACTTGGGGCTTTGAATTGGTGTTCCTATTTCACATTGAATGGACACTAAAAATTACAGCCTTCGTTATATAATATTTATTATATTTAGAATTTTATGTGTTTTAAAAAAATTATTAAATTTATTCAGATCATAATAAATTATTAATTTTTTAAAAAAATTATTAAACTTAAGTAATAATTATTAGTTATATATAAAGGATAAATATAAAAAAAATATTTATCTAAAAATATGTGGCAAGTATTATGAAATTGAGATATTATGTTTTATCGAATAATAGGGATGAAATATTAATTATGGTCAAATAAAAAAAAGAAATAATTGTTTTCCTAAATTATTCCTTTTTTTTTTCAATTCCCATTAAATAATATGAAAAAAGATATGTAGTGTACTCACAAAGCATAAAATCATTAATAATCTTCAAACCGTGGGAAAAGTAATTAAAAAAAAACCGAAAGCTGCATCTTGACCTAACAATTTGTCAATATTGGCTTTAGTCCATGTTACTTTTTAGTCGCAAGCTTTATAATTTGGACCGTTATGGAAACTATATGCAACTTTTACATTTTCAAATTCTCATTTCAACTAAGAGGTACGTAAATCTCTTCTTTAGAACTCAATTAATTTAACTTCCAATTTAAATAAAATCATAAGTAATTAGTAATGATAACCCTTCTTAATTTTTACTTATAAAAAACAATAATTTTTTACTTAAACCATTTAATTTCTAAAATTCACGAATGCAGTTATTCTGAGTGCGCACCTGCCATGCTTACGAAAGGGACAAAACGCTCTTTTTAAAGCATTTAACCCTTAGTTGATAAGAATATTACTTCATAGAGTAATTTTTACTTACAAAGAAACGAACTCAAAATTATCAATCAGAATTAATAATTATGAATTCATAATAAGATAAATAAAAAAAGATATATAACTTTTATGAAACGTAGAATGAAAGAAGCAAGAAAAGAATATTAATTAGAGATTAGGTATAAAGTTGCAAAATTCGTACCACCTACGACCCAGAATTTTAAAGCAATCTGCCGACTTATAATATATAATTAAATTTTAAGAGTAATATTCTGGTGGTTTTGAGACCATATGAAAGGGTACGTGGCCATCTCACTGCCATGAAGTTGTTGTAGGGTCCTCACCAAAACATTGATATTTGACCCTTTTGGCCTTTAAGAGACATTTCCAACTCTGTTTGTTTCCTAGAAAATATACTAAAGAAACTGGAAGTGAGTCATCGAGTTGAAGCACGAGGTGCCTAATTATTTACATGAAAAGATCACAAATTATTATATACTAATAATTGAGTAATTACCGAATATATGCTTGCGTGGCGCCATACAAATGCCTATGTCATTACATCACCTACATGCATGGGTCAAATTTCAAATTTTTGACTGAATTATATATATTTGCCTTCTTTAAAAATGGAAAATTGAAAAGTGAAATTTATCACTAGTTTATAGCAGTACCTTTTATAAAAATAATTTGATTTATTATTCAATTATAAAGTTGTATTTTACGTACATAACGGTTGAGCCTGTCCAAAACTATAATTCAAAAAATTTCAAAATTATTTTATAATGCTCGTCTTAAAATGTGGAATTTGATCCCTTACTGTTTATTACCTTTTTGTGATGATTATTGCATCAGTTTGTTTTTGCCTTCATAAAAGGAGAAAAAGAAAGTTTTGTGATTAGGTGATATGAGAGCCTAATGAATATTTGTTTAGTCTAACCATTTGAATTTCGTTAGTGTTAAAGCGAAAGCATATCATGAAAATGCTTACATGTGAATGCAAATACGTAAGGTGGACTTGTCAATGGTATGAATTTAAAAGAGATGCTTACATTTATAATTCATGACGTAGAACGAGACCTAATAAAAAAAAGGAAAAGTTGGAAAGAGGAAAACAAGGTGCTACCATCTTCCTAGGGTAAGGAATAGTGGTGTACAGAAGATGACAACATTATAACATTTGTTGGCTGAAGTTTTGAACATGACAAAAGATTTGATTGGTTTAGGTCACAAATTAACGACCATGACATGAGATTGTTAAGAATAATTATGTTTTGAGAGGTTGAAATATATATGGAAGTTAGACAAAGAAGAGGTTTTTTTTCTTAAAACGAGAAAGGATCAACGTTACTTAGCCAGAAAGTTATTCCAATTTTGCTTGCAGGTTGTAGTATATATTTATGTATTATTGGTCTTCCCTTTTAGCTTGCTTGCCTAACTCATGCTCTCTCTGTCACATGGGTACACAATAATTTACCTAGAGCTTGCTTCAAAGCATTAGCATCTTCATGGCATGGCCACCGGTTTTGACTATTCAGTGTTAATTTAGATCTCTTGATTTTTCAAAAGTTGGTAGAGATGAAATGAAATGGAATAATTCATCCTTTTGATGCTTGCTATTTAGGAATCAAACATGTGATTTAATTCTAACTATCTCTTGTTAATTTCAAACGCATCTCATGCTTATTCTTTCTTAATTAATTAAAATTTTCCTAAGTATCTAAATGCCCAAAAGATGGTAATAGAAATTGGCCATTCAGTAAAGAAAAAAGGCAGTGAGAACTCACACAACCAAATGACTAGGAAACTTCCATCATGTTTCTTCGTGTCTGAAGCATTACCCTACAGACAAAACCATGCGTTTAAAGAAAGTTAATAAAAGACAGCCTAATTGTCTGTGATTAATTAATTTTCCAATCAAGAAAGATCAAATCCCAATAATCTTTCATTTTTATATGTACATTCCTTATGCTTATGCAAGTGATGTATTCAACAATGTCGACCCCGTGACTTTCATTCATCGATTTCTTTCTGAACCTTTTTATATTTTACACAATCTTTGTCTAGTTATTACCATTAATTAATCCAATCGAGTATTAATTAATTATCGGAATACAGAGATTTGTTCTGCCGACTTTGTGTAGAAATTGAAAAGCCATATATATATTCGCCATGCAGATGCAGATCATAATATAAGGGATCGTTTTAGATGCGTAATAATGACACAGAAGAACAGAAGAGAACAGAAAGCTCTCATTCTCAGATGTCAAAAGTATATATGCATGACAGAAACTATAATTAATATATTATTAATTAGAGGAGACGCTGCTGGTTTTCAGTGATAAAGGGTGTAGGTTAGGTTCATGCATACTGCTTGTTTTCACTTACATTTACAAGGGGCGGTGTGAATTCTGAACCTTCTACTATATATATACATAAATTATTTTTAAAGAAAGTTGCTGCCATAAATAAAGAGTTGTTAGGGTTTGAAGTTTGAACCCGTAATTTAATTATGGAGACTTTCTAATCAATGATCAATTCACCAATTGTCATAGTTCAAACAGGTTCTTTCGCATGTCAAGATGAGTAGTTCGGTAATTTTCTCTCTCAAGGATCGAGATAACTATACTTAATACTAAAAAAATTCATATTTTCATTAATTTGATTCACACGTAATCAAATGGTAAACTTGTAAAATAATTACTTCCATACAAGTGAACTAAAGTTGATTTGGTACAGAATATAATATTTATAAAAGTGAAAGGTTGCTATTTGCTAAAGTAAATATACATTTTGGTTTGATATGCAAATTTTAAAAATGATTTTTTAGTTTTAAAATGTTTAATAATTGAAAGATGCAAATAATTATATCGTCAATAATTTTGAGCAAAATACATTTTAAAACTGAGTTTGCTGATACCAAAAGTTTTAATTTAGATTTTTCTTTTAAGGCATGTTGTTAATTAAAATCATTAGAGTACAATTTTCTCAAAAAAAAAAAAATCATTAGAGTACGACAAAAGTAAATGATGTCTGTAAGTCAATTCCAACGAATTGAAAATTAATGTTTAACAATTATTGTTATAAAAAAAAATAAAAAACGAAAACCCACTTGATTGATTTGGTATGAACCATCTATTCTACATTGACCAAACCATATAATTTGACAATCTTCATTGACTGTTGAGCCCTAAACCCTAACGTCCCCACCAATCTTCACCAAATGCAATTATACTGTGCTACTAAGTCTACCGGAATCTTTTGCTAAAGTTCATGTATAAAGGAATCTAAACTAATTTACCCACCCAATTGCATAAAAAAAAAGTTTCAAATTTAATAAAAATAAAGTAAAAGAAAAAGGCAGACGAAAGTTCCATAAAATTTCCCCCTAAATAGTGGCGTGCATTTTGCTCCTTGGTGCGATAATTTGGTAATTATTCCTAAACGATTCTTAATTAGTATTTAAAGTGCAAATAGAAGGAAATTAATTTTTAAATTTTGAACTTTTGTCTCTTCTATGTCTATTTCTCTTGTAATTTTTTTTTCTGAATGTCCAAAATTTGAATTGTGATTGTATGAACAAAATCTATCCGGTAGGGTTACAGATTAATGAATAGCAATTTGTTACACTGATTGACAATTACTTTTAATAATAGAAATCCTTATTTTTAATTACAAACCTCAAAACAATCAAATATATATACAGATAAAGCGGTCCTCCGCCATTTTAATTATGTTGATATAGCGTTTGAAGGTGATGGTTGGACAAGTCTTTTTCAATTCACTTGCATTGACTGAATTGATCATTCTTTTAATCCTTTACTCAAAATACCCAAAATGACGAGCTCTAATCGCTCTTCCAAGGACAACTATGAAATAGACTCATACCATATTCGCATTATTATCGTTACTTTTGATGTGATTTTCGTGCTTTCTACAATGATGCGATTTCACTTCTGGAACCCAACTTCATCAAATGCAAATGCAAAAATTTAATTTTTGATTACCAATCGAGTAAGTAATTAATTAATTAAATCATGATGTTCATTTCAAAACAGAGTTCGACAAAACTACAAATATCATGCAACAACCAATGATAATATCAAAAGGAGTATATAGAATATAAGCATCAAATAGGTAGTGTTAGCGAGCTTTCGCTAGATAATTTGTTTTACAATTTTTTTTATTGGGTTAATTTCAACATCTATGGAATTTTTTTTTTTGGAAAAAAAAGAAAGGGAAATATTCTTTGAGGTGGGATCACAGTGGTCCCTGGGTTGCTCTCTTAGAAAATTTTTAACTGGTATTTTGTGGCTAAAAAAGTTCGGAGAGGCTGGAAAAGGTTGTATGTGGTTGTTTCGTCAGTTAGTGGCTGTGAAAACCAAATTTATGTTTTTTTTTTCTTATGTTTTGGGGGGTAAAATGACTTGACCAAAAACACAACATCTATTCTTCTCTACTTGTTATTATTGTGTGTGTACAATGCGCGTGTGGTTTTTCACCTTTTGAGGCCTTTATTAAGCCCCCTCTCTGTTGCATCCTAACACCAAACCACCACTTCCCTTTCTTCTCTCTGTTTTCTACTCTGTTTTCTCTTTACTCTCTCTCTCTTTCTCTCTTTCTCGCTTCTTTTCCCAATTGATCTTCTCTATTAATTATTTCTCAGGTATCCATCTCTCTGCATGTTACCTATTCAGTTCTGAAATTTAAGTTTCTTTCCTTTACTTTCTTGTTAATGTAATGTATTATTTGCAGAGCTTAATTAAACCTTAGTTGTCGAGACAAAGGCAAAATGACGAACCAGAATGTGATAGCATCGGATGCCAAACCCAGTGTTGATATAAGGATTAGGGTTTTATTGCCCAAATCTTTTTTTTCAACAGTGGTATCAGAACCAGTATTGACAGCTTCTCCTCGACTTGTTAAAAAAATGGAAACTGCCGGAGGAGAAGCAGTAACTAAAACTAATAATGCTTATTGGGTTGATTCTATGAGAGACTCTTCGCCTACTCGTGTTAAATCTACTGCTTGTTCTTTATCTGAAACTGAAGAAAGAAAATCTTGGATGGTAAGTTTTCTTTTTCTTTTTATCGCTTTTTAATCTTTAACTTTTCTTATATATTATATATATGTATAGACAATTTAACAAATTTGAAATGGCAGATTAATCATCCATCGGCTTTAAGTATGTTTGAGCAAATAGTGAATGCATCAAAGGGAAAGCAGATAGTGATGTTTCTTGATTATGATGGCACGCTTTCACCCATTGTAGAAGACCCTGATCGAGCATTCATGACTAGTGAGGTTAGATTCAAATCTTTTTAACTTTTTTATTCTTTATTAATTATATCTTGTCCTAATTTCCTCCTATTCTAATTTCTATTTCTTTATTTAGATGAGAGAGGCTGTTAGAGATGTTGCCAGATATTTTCCTACTGCAATAGTTACTGGAAGGTGCAGAGACAAGGTATGTAATTAACCCATCTGTTTATTTCTTTTTTCTTGAAAGAAAAGGAAAAAGGAAAAAGAAAGAAAAAAAGAAATGGTGGTTTTGACTATATTTAATTTTATTATGCAAATTTTCCAGGTCTACAGCTTTGTAAAATTGGCAGGGCTTTACTATGCTGGCAGCCATGGCATGGACATAAAGGGACCATCGTCTAAAAGTCGCAAATACAAAAAAGTTAGTAGCAGAACAAGTACTTCTTCTTCTGCTTTATTAATATATATGTTTTTCCTTTTCCATTTTGATCAGTAATTAACTTATAAAAATAAATTCTGTTCTAAAGTTATTAATTTGGGGTTTTTGCAGGACCATGAAGCTCTACTCTTTCAACCTGCTAGTAAATTTTTGCCCATGATTGATGAGGTTTGTTTCCTTTTATAATGAACTCTTGCCCATGTTATAAAAATATAGTTGCATGCATGTCAAAATACTAAATGTTTTTCTAATTTTTTTTAGGTGTATGAAGTTTTGATAGAGAAAACAAAAACTATCCCTGGAGCTAAAGTAGAAAATAACAAATTTTGCCTGTCCGTACACTTCAGATGTGTTGATGAAAAGGTAAAAGTTAAACCTATATATATATATATATATTTTTTTTTTTTTTCTTTTTTTAAATACATAATTTGCTTATTATTTTCTTTGCAGATGTGGGATACATTAGCTGAACAAGTTAAATCTGTACTTAACGATTATCCCAAGCTTAGGTTAACTCAGGGGAGGAAGGTAATTAATTACACATAAATGAAAATTAGTTTACGCAATGCTCATAACTGAAAATGTGGCTAATTAATTAAAATTTCCTTTGTTTCAAATAACAGGTTTTAGAGATCCGACCAACAATTAAATGGGACAAGGGCAAAGCTCTTGAATTCTTGTTAGAAGCACTAGGTAATTAACCATCTTTTTCAATTTTATGTTAATTATTTCTTCTTTAAAATGATTTCATATATAATAATGCACTGACGATATTTCTTATTAATTTTAATTAGGATATGCTAATTCTAAAGATGTTTTACCGGTCTATATCGGTGATGATCGGAGTGATGAGGATGCATTCAAGGTATATTATATTTCTTTTCTTTTTTTTAATAATAAGATCAATTAATTACCATTTTCATATTTTAGATCTTCCAAAAATAATTTTTCTTATGCATGATCAACAGGTTTTACGCAACAGAGATCAAGGACTTGGAATTCTTGTTTCTAAAGTTCCAAAGGAAACTAATGCCTCATATTCTTTGCAAGAGCCAGCTGAGGCAAGTTTTTAAAATAATTTTGCGTTTATTATTAAAAATATTTAATTATTTGTTTTGCATGGGCTTATGAAATTTTGTGTATGTCCATATTCTTTCAGGTCAAAGAATTCCTGGGGCGTTTGGTAGAGTGGAAGCGGTCTTCCATGCGATAATCTAGTAGGGTGTAAAAGTGAAAAAAAAAAAAAAAAAAAAAAAGATGAAATTAACCACCACCACCCTATAATATTATTGCTGATCGAGGGTGCAACGTGTAATTTTTCTTTGTTTGGAAATTGTAAATGAAAAACAAAAGAAATGGAATTCAAAGAATTCCATAATTTTGGAGAGGAATATATACCACTCTTTCTCTCTCTCGCTCAATATCATTGGTTCATATTTTCATAATTTTTTAAAAATAATTTTCAAGTATTTGAAAATGATAAAGTTTTTTTTTTTAAAAAAAAGAGTTTTAACTAGTAACTTATAGTTGAGTAGGCGCTCAGCAATAATTAGAATAAGATGGAAACAATGTACACCCTACATTTTGAGACAAGGAATTTTCTTTTATTTTTCACAAGAAACATGTGTTATTTGAAGTCATATATATGACTGTTGCCATATGTATATATAAGGTTTCACATTTCAATGATTGAAAAACCCTAAATTTGAAATTGGCTTTCTTTAGTTCCATGATGACAATAATAATTATAGCAATTTTGATAATCTATTATTAATTTTAATTTATGAAATGATTATATAATTAAGTTTAAAGAGATAATATATTTATATTTACTAAAAGTAACTTCTACTTTCGTTAACGGTTGGTTCTATATGACTCGACGCTGTAATTAAACGCGAAATTTAATGCGTTTGAAGCCTAACACCAAATTACATGGAGTAAAAAATGATATATTTTAAAAATATAAGAGAAGAAAACTTGCCCTTCGAATGAGTTATCGAAAAACTCAAATTCATGAGCCAAGAACTCAGGTGTTCATAATTAACTAACTTAGTAACGCACTCCTCAAGACAATTATATAATATGTTAATTAGTATAATAATCCAAACAAATGCAAAACTTGCCTAGTACTCTTCAAATCTGCAAATATGTTAATCGTATATGATGTCATCAACTTCGCATGGCCAATATCAGATGGCATGCTCTCCTCGATCATTGCCTATTACACACTTCCTCGTGTGTGAATTATCTCCATATCTTGTGGACAAATATGAAACAGCTCTCTTAATTTCTAACACAAATATATAAAAAATGCGTTTGAGACGTGTGTAGAGTAATATAATATATGCTGTCCGTTTTCAATTCCTTTGACACCGAGAAATGGGCAAATGGAATTGTGGGCAGTCAAATACAGAAACGTAGAATTCTTGAAATGAGTGTCTCACTCTCACACCATGGCCACCCTGGTGTCCACAGCCGCTCTCTCTTTTAAATTAAAAGTTAAAACTACAATAATAGAGCGAATCTTTATGCAACAGGTGTGAAAGATGCCAAACTCACTCAGAAATAAGCCTAAATTACTATAATTAACAGGTACACACTTAATGTTCTGAAAAGTAACTAAGTTTGATGTGTGCCCAGGTTTATTATTCAGTTCAAGCACCAAGCAAACCTAGGAAACTGAGACCCTATATAACAATTGTAGTACCTTTTGTTTTTGTGTATGAAAGTTGAACTAATATACTTATAATATTTGGTACCCAAGCATTAGCTACTAGGTGGAGAGATATGCCCTTTTCTCTCTATTCAGGTACATAGCATCAATAAATATTCACATTGCACTTATTCCCTATTTTTTTTAGCCAAATGCATAGATTTATCAATCAAATTTACACTATTTGACCAATGACATCCTCAAATTTACGAAAATCGATAATAGTCTTATATTTTTATATTTCAGTAATAAATATATTCCTCACCAAAATAAAAGTAAAAATGTAGGGTAATGATTAAATTCTCGCAAAGTCATTTTATTTTGACGACGGATAATTATTACTGAATTATGAAAGCATATAGTCACATTAGATTCTCGCAAATTTGAGGGTGTCACAAGGTAAATCGCATAAATTTGATAGATAAATTTATATATTAAGTCCATTTTAATGACTATCTATGTACGTGTGTGTATCACTTTTAGCTACACACATATACATAGGTTGCATGCATAAATATATAATTAAGGGTATTATCAATTGAGGAATACCATAATTTGTAAAGGAGGCATATTATACAAATATATGCACAAGGGATGGAAGATATATGAAATAATGGAATTAATAAGCAAGCTATAAAAAAATTCAAAAAAGAAAATAACAAATTTAGATGGGAACATAAATATTTATTTTTTTTATTTTATAAATTGAAATTCCATGCTCAAAGCATTGCTTTACGTTTTCATTTTGGACACATCACTCCATTATTGCACTTGGAATTTGACATATATATATCATCCAACTAGCTAGCTGGAACAGAAAGGTCGTCCTTATCATCATCTACCCATCAGTAGAAATAATAGCTTTGAGGTAAATTATTAAGGTCGAAAACAAATTGTTATTAAAAATATACTCTTGTTCCTATCCTCTTGTTATGATTTGCATCCAAAACAATATATTGAAGTATTAGTAGAAGACAAGCTTGGACTTATTATAAGTTTGAAAGAGTTGGCATCCACATTGGGTACAAGGAACATACATCTCATATGTTGATAGTAGATCTTTGTAAGGATATATGTAGAGAAAAAAGATAATAAAGAAAAGCAGAGAGGTTTCCTTCTTTAATTTTTTTTCCCATGTTCAATGAGTAACTAATAATAGACTTCGGTTCTATTATATTAAATTTGTCTCCATAAATAAAATGTCTCACATTAGACGTTCAATTAGAGTCAAATTAATAAAAAGAAATGTCGTACAAACCGATTATTAATTAGTTCATTTATTTAAAAAAATAAAAGATAAAATAAGATATTAGAAGAAGTGAAGGAGTGGAAATGGAAATGAAGAGGTAAACAATTGGGCAGTTGGATTTGGGAGAGCCCACCTTAGAAGATCAAGGAATCTGAATGTGGTTTTTTAATGGATGGAAATTTATAGTTTAATGGTTATTTTCAAGGATTAGGTGGTGAAAGGGAAACCCACTAATAGGTGAAGGAGGAAGCCATGGTTGAAGAGGAGTTGGAATCCACTTAAAGTGCTTGATTTGAAGAGGACATAAATTTTATATATATGGGGACATCCAACATGCTTCCAAAAAAAAACTCTTTATCATCAATTGTAAAAAGAAAAAGGTTCCCACTAGATTCAACCCATCATTGGTGCCCTAAACTCGAATAAACTATGTTCGTAGAAGCTCCAATTATTGGTGGAGAAGCCCACTTCCTCTTAAGCAACCAACCAACAAACCTCACTTTCTTTTAACTTACATTTTAACAGATTTCATTCAGATTATGGGTCTCTCTAAAGTATCAGATCTCCATTTCTATAATTTGTTTAATTAACCAACATTTTCAATTTCAATCCATCTGCCATCTTCCAACAAACTATAATATAATGTTTTTTGCAGCCTAAATCCACGATGCACAACCATTAAACACCCATATGTCTTCATTATAAAACTACATATTATGCTCATTTCCCCTTTTTTACGATTATTTTTATCTTTTTAAATATGGGACTTTGAAAAATTATCGTTTCCAACCCAAACTTATGTTACTGCTCCAACCTCTCCTCATTGGTCATATATTATAATTTTCGGTACGTGTGTTTTGGATTGTCTTTGATGGTCCTATACTATACACCTAGCTGTCTGATTTGGCCATGGATCTTATTTCCCAGACGTGCGATTCCAGGAAAATTGGTCCCCAGCTCTGAGGGTCGAGAAGTTTGTTTTCTTTTATTTTTTGAATAATAATTTTTGTCTTTGTTAGGGTTTGTTTTTAACATTAGATGAGATGAGATAAATTCAAATTCCCATGTGACCCATATGACCTTCATATGGGGAACAAATGAATAATGTGTTTGTATAATAGGGTTTGGTTCCATATAAAAACAGTAAAATGCTAAATTATTAGGAATTGAAGCCAACTATTTTTGAACATAACAGACATTATCATTCAAAGCGATACTATTATTATTATTGCTTTAATGACTAATAATTAAGTCATTTTTGATTTAATTATAAAATCATGTGGTTTTGACAATATTTTTATTAAATTATTGTAGTATAAGTTTAACAGGGACAGGTGATGATTGTTGAAGAGTTCCATGCTTATGAATTGACACATATCCTAAAGTTTTTGTATTTTTCCATGATATTTATTAATGGTGGATGCACTTTCCAAGGCAGAATTGCTAGCCAGTGCTGCAATGTGTCACAGCTTAATTACTATTACCATTCTTTTTAATTTGCTTTTTATGGTTCAATAATTTAATTATTCTCCTATAGGAAAGCTGGAAAGGACATACTACTATGTGCTTCAGTCTTATTCAGCACTTACAAGCTGTTCTTTTGAAACCTTTTTTTTCGCTAAATTTTCATTCAGACACTTGTCTGTCAAAACGTAGGTGTGCACTACTCCTTTATAATCTAACATTAATTAATACCAGTAGTATATTAATTATTTATAGTGCATTTAGCTTGTTCTTTTAGGAGAAGCAGTGCATTTCTATTATTTTTTTTAATTTAATTTTTACAACAAATAACATGTTAATTATAAAAAAAACATTTTTTTATTAAAATCCATTAGCAAACAACTAAAAATAATTCGTACAAATAGGCTTATAAGCGTTTGAATGGTAGTATTCGGGTATATAAAACCAATTCGCTCATGTACTCACATGCAATACAAATTAAACAAATTAATTAATTGGGTTCAAAGAACATTGGCTCCAGTGTAATGTTTAGAAGGTACAAGAAAAATTAAACTAAATAAAAGAAAAAAAGGCCTACAAGACTACAAATTATGCTGATAGATTAACGATATGTTTTACATTTCTCGGAAACTAATTTCAACCCTTTACCCAATTTGTCTACAGTAAGATCACATGCAATAGCAAGAATGGTATTCCCAGTTTTGAAACGGCTGATTTTCATTCTGACAGGAATATCCATCTTTAAGGAAAGTGAGACTTTCCCTCTCGTTCTTGAGCTCCGGTTGGTATTGGAGCCTTTTAGAAGGATCCTTCTTGCTATTGATGTATTGTCATTTTGGAGAAAATGAGGAAACTTTGCAGCCGCCAATTTTTGTTGTTTAAAGAAGAGTGAAATGGCACCACCTTTCTTGTACAAAATGTCTGATTTCGCATTTGGGTTATAAACTTGTAACCTAATGTCGTAAAAAGGCTGCGGTTGAGATGTTGAGTTTACGAAAACGAAACGTTGTATCTTAAACTCAGGATTTTTAGGTTCAAGGAAAGAAAAAGAAAGTCCTAAAGCGAGGCCTACAGCAACAACAATAAGAGCAATGATTATGAAACAGCAAAACCAAGAACAAACAGAAGATCGTCGTTTTGGCTGTTCTGGATTTCGATGTCGTTCAAAAATTTCTGCATTTCCTGGATGTGGAATGCGATAGATTTGGTCTTTAGGGATTTGGACGATATAAGTACCTGACTGGAAAACGGGTCGACATTGAGAAGTAACCGGGTCATGAACAGAAGAAGAAGGATGAGGAGGGGCTATTGGAGCCCGCCCTGCTGCCATGGAAAATGGGAAAGCCGGTAGGGAAATGAAAGATAGTGTACGAGGAAGAAGATGATGGCTTTGCAAGAGAAAGGATGGATGTGCTACGTGTCAATAGGAGGCTAAGTTTTTATTGGTCAATTTTGTTTTGATTTTTGAGGGAATATACTATTGTTAGACTTTGTTTACTTGGTCAATTTAGTAAATAGCACAATTTTGAATAATAGTAAAAAAAAAAAAGCTAAAATAAATACAATTTGAAAAATTTATCTGTTTCTTTTCTTTTTTTTTTCCGGGGAAAGCGAAGACTAAACTCATCGCTACTTCATTTATAAAATGATTTTTTCTCTTTATTTTCTCACACATATCTTAATATCAAGAAAGAAAATAAACTTATTTTTTTAATATTTTCTCTTTATATATTTCTTAAAAATTCATTTTCTCCCTGATTTTCTATCCAAAACGCAGTGTAATCGTGCGTCCAACCTTCCCACACTTAAGGCAAAATATGCTGTTTAGGTTGTAAGTATTTAGAATGGAACAAGCTGTGGTAAGGGTGGAGAAAATATATCACAAGGGGTTGGAGCCGATTAGTGGGCTTAGGGCTTAGTTCTGCTTTGTACAAAACAATGTTGCGAGTCCAATCGAATGCAGTTCCTAAAACTTTTGATTTATGGGCTCATAATTTTCCTACTTCAGCCTATCATGGGCAATCAAACTAGGAACAGGTCCAATAATTTCTCCGCGGAAAAAACATTGGACGTGTACAATATAAAAAATATATATATATATTGAGCGTAGGATAGAATTTTCCTCCTTTAACTGAATATATCGATAGCCATCTTTGAATAGTCTGTTTCAACACTCAGAAAAGAGCCCTTTATTCCCTTTTGTAGCCGTGTGTACTGCAAATCCAGCTTAGTGGATTTACACTGAAACACCAGATGACCTAATAAGAATGGATGCATATATAAGATATTTAGCACATATCCAAATGATATATATATATATATATATATATATAACTAAAGTTAGAAAATATTACAAAAGTTAAATTCTTTTCTTAAAGATGGTCTACCTACCATCTATGAAATAAAATTATAAAAAATATTTATATTTTTAGAATGGAATAAAAGTTAATTCAGTCTCTCAATTTATTGAATAAGATAAAAATATATAATTTATTTAAATAATGGTCAATCTAAAATATATAAATTAGCACATATTTATAAACTCAAAATAATTAGTTATGGTATTAAGAAAAGACCGATACCTTAATATATAATCTAGTGGTAATTAAATACATTACGGCTTGACAATATATTTATATATTAATTAATTCACATATAATCCATATCTCAAACATTCATAAAAAATTCACATTACGTGTGGTTGATATATTGGCCTTATCGATTTTTGTAACTGTGGCTCCGCTGAGAGAATCAAACGCGTGCATTACGTGTTTGTAACACCTTAATTATGGAAGTATTTTTTGATAGCAATAACTTGATTAATTATTATTTAAAGAATGTGAATAACCGATTATTCCTATATTATTTAAAAAATGGACCTTATTTTATTCATGAAAAATAAAGAATCCAAGCGGGCTGGTGCCGATGGTATCTTCTCCTAACGACCTGCAGAACTGTTGTGGCAGGTGATCAATTGGACTCGTTCACTTCTCTAATCGACAAACGACACCGTGCAATAACTAGGCCGGCAAAAACGAATAAAATATTCCATTGTTCAAAACTCAACGGTCAAATGAACACCCTTTCTCGAAGCCCCTGTTACATTTCCCTCGCATAAAACATAAATATCTAAAACCTCAACCAACTCCATTCGCGACTCTTTTCCTTTACACGAACGAGCATAAGAAAAATCATTCGATCAAAATGGACGGCTTTGATCGTCTCCCAGACTCCCTCATCCTTCTCATCTTCAACTCCGTCTCTGATATCAAAACCTTGATCCGCTGCCTCTCTGTTTCCAAACGTTTCAGCTCACTCGTTCCGCAAACAGAATCGTTATTTCTAAGAGTCGATCGTGTAATTTCGCCTGACTTAGACACCGATTCGATCCTCTTCGCCTTCTTCAAGTCGCTTCTCAAGTCTATTCATGACCTCTTCAATTGCGATCAGAAGCCCACCGCAACACTAACCCTAACTCAAAATTCCCCCGCCCAAATCCTCTCTCGATTCGATCGGATCCGAGCCCTGCAAATAGAACTACCGGCCGGTGACTTAAAATTAGACAAAGGCGTTGTTATCAAATGGAGAGCCGATTTCGGTAAGACGTTAAAGAGTTGCGTGATTTTAGGTTTTCGCACAGCGGCAGGAAATTCAGATGATGATAGCGCTGATGTGGATTTCGATTTTGCCGAAGGTTTGAAGGCGCGAGTAGTGTGGACGATCAGTGCGCTGATTGCAGCATCGGCAAGACATTATTTACTAAAAGAGGTTGTGAAAGAACACAAGACGATGGAGAGATTGGTATTGAAAGATAAGGAAGGGGAAGGGACGGTGGTTATGGACAAGGAGGGTTTGACAGAGTGTAGAATGGAGACGCCGGCGCCTGAAAGTGATGAGTGGGAATGGGAGGCGAGTAGGACAATGGTGCCGAGCGTGAGAATGAGGATGAGGCACGAGCGAAGAGTGCAACTCAATAATGGGATTTGGGTGGAAGGTGCCACATTGGTTGTGGTCAGGCCTTCCGTCGGAAAGGATGGTGATGGTCGTAGTGAAGTTCCGGCAGCTGACGTGGAGGACGCTGATCTGGCAACGACTGCGTTTGGTGGTGGGGTATATGGAGAGGCTGTACTGCTACTTCTCAAGAGTAAGGGTTATTTACTGGAAATGAACTCGTTTTAATTAATGCCAAGAGTTTGCATAAATATAATTTCCATTCAGTCTTCACTCAGGAAAAAATGTCGATACATTGTTATTGCTTGTGTAAATAAGAGGAATAATTATGTATATGATTTTCAGTAACAGTCTTCAATTATATTTACAGAGATTCTGTAGTGTTTGCTTTCCGTTTATTAGTTTTACAATCAAATTTGTATATATGCTTCTTTTTCTTTGAACACTCTAAAAAATTTGCTTGTGGAAAGAAGTTAAAAATGACAAAACATACATCTTGATTACAGTGTTTGGTTATTTATATTATATAATGAAAAAGCTCGTACCCATACGGATCATAGATTGACAGAGTAATAAATTCCTAAATGGTGGCTGCGATGGTCAATATACTGGAAACAAGCATTTAACAACTACGAACATTAAGACCTGCGATGCAAGGCCATGCTGGATGATCAATGCTTGTAGTTGTTCAAACTAATTGAGGTGGTTGCTGGCACTCCAATCTGGAAATTTTGTCTGCAATATTAATTCTATGGTGGAACTGGAATGCACATGTAAATGTTGAAACATTCGTTGCTATCCTGATAATTTTCTTAGCACAATTTGATATAAAGATAATATAGTAGATTTGGTAAGAAATATCATGATTTATATGAGAGAAACCAATAGCAGCAATTCAAGCTTGTATCTGAATAATCAATATTGGATTTTTATTTATCAATGCTCATAGAAGAATATGTTTGTTGGGAGTATTTAAATCATGAACTCCTACAGTTGCAATCGCTATGATGCCAAGTCGAAGCACATTTCTAGATTGTAACAGCAGCCATCACATAAACCAGCTTTGCGATTGTTAAACTAAGAGCAAAATCCTAACCTTACAAGGATTATTGACAAAATATTCATTATGTATCCCAATTAAACAGAGTTGTGCTATTCAATATCTGAACAGCAGCAGGCAGATAACTTAAAATATGCCTGACTCCAAATGCAGCAAATCACACATAATTACTGTCGTCTGCAGATATTTCTGGAGACCTTGATAATATATGTTTGTTCAATGTCAACTTCATAGTTTGCTCAAGTGTTTCCCACTATTACGGAGGAACTTCCTCATTTTTGTTCTTTTAGTAACTGCCTGCATCTTCTGCCACAGTGCAGGTTTCATTCCTTGCTGCTTGCAAACTTTACACTTTGAATGAACTCTATCAATGCGCTTCATGACAAGCATTGACAAGTAATACTCTTGCCAATGAGCAGTCCCCAAGTTCATTTGAATAAGGGATCACAAATTTGCGGGAGAACTGTGCATTTGTGATCTTACAAACTGAAGTCAAACTAGGTTTTTTCTTAAGCAAATTCTTACTTTTCAGGGCCTTAAGCACCTCTAGTCGAGGTTTCAGTGTTTGGTTAACACTGTGATAAAGCAAATCTGGATGGCAAGCAATATAAGTGATATCTGTGTCTTCATAACTCAGCAACAACTGTGTTACCTGCTTGATCTTCACCTCCGATGATGCAAGCGCATGAGGCGCCCTTCTAAAAACAGACAAAATATCCTCCTCTGAAAACCCTATTTCCCTAAAGAGCTTCAACTTGTGCTCCCATTTCTCTTTGGTCAAGGAACTCACTACCTTAATAGCACTAAGAAAGTTCTTTGATTTCCTAGCAACACCCATCTCATCAACCCGTTTAACAAAATCCTTAAATCTCTCTGGCTTCAAAAGAAAAACCCGGGGAAAGCAATGCATACATTTAACAATCTGCGACAAACTAATCCCACAACTCTTCAAGTATTCTATGTTAGGTATCATTGTTCTTCCCAAATCATGTTTCAAAAACCAGCTAGAAGTCTTTAACAATGCAGAAATATTCGCAATAGATCCCAACACATTCTTCAACAGTAAAATAGATGGCCTTAACCTATTATCAGCACTTAATTCCAGAATCCAAGGATCAACTGATATTATCTCAACAAGATCAGTGGAGTCAAAACCCAAATCTTGAAACATCTTGAATTTGGGCTTGATTATTTTCTCAAGATTAGCGGAAAGAATCTTGGGCAGTTTTCGGACAATACGTTCTATGTGGGTTTTAGAGAAACCACTTTCCTTGAGGAAACTCAGCATTGAATCTGCATTTTTGGGGTTTCTTGAGGTACTTGGTAGTTGATGAAGTGATACTGAAAGCAATTTTAGGGGAGAAGCGTTGTTGAGTGACCAAATAGTCGAAGATGGTGATTTTGGATTTAGTTTTTTTGGGGAATTGATGTGGAAAAGGAAAAGAGGAATAGTGAATGTGGGATTGGGGATTTATGAACAAGAGGAGAGGTCTTTGGGGATAGCCATATAAGAGTTCTGCAGATCGAAGGAATCATCTTTTTTTTTTCTTTTTTGTGGGGTTTTAAAGATGTTTTGCAGCTATCATCAACATATCAAACTACCAAACAGAAAGCGCAATAAATTTCAGAGAAGAGAAGCAAACATAAAGCTGAGGGGTCAAGGGTATTTTTTGGTAAAAAGAGCAGACAATTTTCTGGGTTTGAACGAGGAAGGGGATGATAATAAGCGAATTGGTGAAAACATATTGGATGTTTTTTAAACAGTAACACTGCAAGTTAAAAAAATATATAAACGAGGGTCAGATATGTATATTGGCTAATAAATATCAAGATCTATATGAGATAAACTTAGGACTGAATCTGCATTTTGGGAGATACTCGATACTTGATGAAGCGAAATAATCGAAAATTGTGATTTTTGATTCAGTTTTTTTGGGAATGGAAGTGGAAAAGAAAAATGCCTTGAATTTCTTCGAGCTGTTATTCGTCAATCCATTAGAGATTGTTCTCCCCCAGGTTCAAAGCAACTGCCACCATTAGGGTTTTGTTGAATCATGTTTTTCTGATTGAAGAAGACGGAAATGATTTGAGGGCTGAGTGGTCTGGGCCTGTGACAGCTGACTCAGAAGCTAACGCTTCCAGTGCAAAGACGGTTTTTCTATGGATAGGCCCATCCATTCCATGTCATTACATCCACATCAGCCAGTGGGGTCCACGTAAGCCAAATGCTGCCAGCTGGATGACACATCATATATTAGGAGCTATAAAGAATTGAAACCGATCAAAAATTGGCTCCTATTTTTGAGTCTGAATTTAATTATGGTAGAATAATGAAGTCTGATTGCTAATTAATTATAGATTGAACCGTTTAAAGTCCAATTTCAAGTGCGATTGTGTGCATATATATATATATATATAATTTAATCCATCATCAATAAAATTATTTTAAAATATTTTAAATTTTATTAAAAATATTATCAGAAATTTGTTTTCAATAATTTCTTTAATGAAATTTAAAATGTTTTAAAATAATCTTATTGATGAGTAATTAAATTTTATTTTAAATATTATGTGTAATAGATAATTAACGTTAATTACCTGTCAATTATTTTTTTAGGGGACAATTATATTTTATTTTAAATATTATATTTAATAGATAATTAATATTAATTATATATTAATAAATATATTTTATTTTAATTATTTTAATGTTATATAATAAGAAAATACATGAAAATTAAAAGTTCTTTTATTTATTACATATTTTTAATTTTATTCAATTTAAAATTTAAATTAAATGTTAAAATTAAATACATATTACATACTTTATTTGTTTATTATATAAATTATTTTTCTCTTTTTAACTTAATAAATAATAAAATAAAATAATTTATAATCTACCTACACGTGGGAATAGAGGAGAGAATTATAAATTTTTTTAATGTAGCATTAATTTAATTTTGAATTCATAATATATCATTTTAATTAATTTTTTATACATTTTAATTGAAGAAAATAAGTCTATTTATCCTTTTGAAAATTATTTTTTATTTATATTTTTAATGCATTTTAATTGGAAAAAGTAGATTCCATTTATACTTTGAATATCCTTAACGTTCAAATTTTTTTTTTTTGCATTTTTATTCCAGAAAATATGCATGTGTAATTGATCTTGTAATGTTATTGTTTAATGATTTTTATAATTAATAGTTTTTTATATTCTCATGTTACATTACTTTTTATGAGATAAATCGAAAACCTTAATTTGATTATTGAAAATGAAACTTAAATTCTATTAATTTATTATGTTTAAAATTTTTTAAAATACGATTAAACACTTTATTATTAGACTATATTGATTAATTCTAATGAAATTAAAATAACATTTTTTAAAATATATTATTTCTCTTTAATTTTTTTTTTGCCATGGTGGTGTATATTTATTTGAATCATTTACAAATTATTATATTTTAAAATTTTTTAAATTTAATAAAAGCTATGGAAAATATAAAATTATAGTATTTAATTAATATAAAAAAGAGTGTTTTTCTTTTTTAGTCTAATGTAATATTTTTGAAAAAATAGGCTATAAAAATTTGAATTTGCTATTATTTTTATTTTCAACTTTTCTATATTAAAAATAAAAAAAAGAGAAAATTCAAGAACTGTATTTTTATTCAATATTTTATTCTTTTATTTTTAAAATTTATAGAATTTTATTAATTTTTCTTTAATTTAATTGGATAGTTTTTTAAATAGATATAAAATAATTAAACCTTTAAAATTTTAATATTTTTTAAATATTTTTATCTATGACTTTGTAAATTTAATCTCATTTATACATTCTCTAAACTTGATAAAGTACCTTCCATTACTAATATTGTTGTAAAGTTGATAACTTTAAGTAATTTATTTTTTAATTATGTGCAAAGACATGATACAAAATATTACATGTATTGATAAAATTTCAGCTTAATCTCATCCTACAAAAATAATTGATGTTGAGATCAGAAACGTATCTTATATTGTGACTATGCAGAGTAAGTCTTAATCTATTAACTGAATGATATAAAATCGCTAAATTATAAAATATTTTGCAGCATGATAAATGCAAATGTGTAGTGATTTTATATAATTAATTAACAATAAAATTATAAAATTTTATTAAAAGGAGAAATAAAAACACCACGTTCTTTTTCAATTAGATATTATAACATAAGTAGGAATTCTAAAGTTCAACTTGTGGCTACCCTACTTGGTTTTCTTTTTAGAGTCCATCATCACAAGTTAATTATTAAATCATGTGTGGATTCAAGGAGTTTCATATCAACTTGTATCACACTAATTAATACTATGTATGGATACAGTTTGACTTACGCCTACACTCAGTCTATAAATTTATTATAAACCAATCAAAAATGAAATTTGTAGACATATATCGGAAAAAAAAGAATAAAATAAAAAAAATTTTTAAAAAATTTTTATTTTCATTAATTTATTCTAGTGATAGAAGCTATAGAATAAAAGAAAGAAAAGTGATTGAGTCGATTTAAAATTTCCATTTGAGCTTAATTTTTGTTAATGATGCGTTTAACAATGGATTGCATTATACCAATACAAAAAGATTGGTAGGAGTAAAGATTAACTACTCATAAGAAATTATATGGAAATCTTGTCCACAAATTGCATCAATCATTCCCAATTGAATCTTCTATTTTCTTCAAAATTGCATAATTTCCTTTAGTGATTTAAAAACCCAAAAGAAATTATACTTGCTTTGGAATTTCAAATTAATTAATTAGTAGTCTAGGGTTTTACGACAAACGGGGTGTTACGATTCATTTATTCCAAACGGGGTGTTATGTACACAAATTTACTCTCAAAAAGGAAAAGAGAGTATAAAATTTGAACGAGCATTGTAATTATTAGGGTAATTTTGAAAAATTTTACCCCTAGAATGAGTGGAAAGGACCAAGAAGATACCTTTGGTTTCAATTTGTCAGAGGCATCATATTTGTCCCCTCTAAAAGCAATTGGGAGGAATTTAAACATTGATTAAGCCACATTCCAACCACTAATTAAGACTACATAAACCTAATTCCTTTTCACAAATTATGTGAAAATTAAAGATCCTAAATAACAAAGCTAAGAACATCATAGGAATAATTATTTTTTTTGTTTTACAGACAGTTTTCAAAACCTACCATCTTTTTCTAAACCCTACAATGCATCAAATGATGGAATAGATTCAAGAATAGGACATGCAATATCATCACATTTTATTTATTTATTGTTGTAATGTTTTTGGAAAACAATTAGGCTTAGCTTGCTTTTTGAGCCTTTTATTCTTAAAAAAGCTCTAGAAAAAGTTAAAAAAGGCTAATAAACTAAGGATGTTTGTGATTCTTTTTTTTCTTATCAGAATGTTATATGTTTGATTCTAAGAAAATGATCTAATTATTTTCTGTTTATTATTTTATAATGACAGTATTATTATACTTGTTACGGAAGCTTTTTTGAGTTTGATACGCTTAAATCGGCTCGGTATTTAGTCACAATTAATGCTCCTCGTCCTTCCGTGCGGCTGCATTTAGTCACAATTTATAACAGTATTATTATCGACTGAACCACAACCCCAGGTAGAATAATTCATTTTTAGTATAACTAGGAGATGTAATTTCATCAGGATTTTTTGTTTTCCCGACAAAGCATTAGGGGATTGAATTTGTTTATTACTCCAACCAACACTTATTAGCAAAAAAATAAAGTCTTGCCTCATTGAATATGTTACTTACCACAAAATTTTGGAAAGAAAAGGTTCTTGTATAACTAAATTAGTGATCATTAAAAGCAAAAAAATAATTATACAGACTCTAGCACCTAGATGGAATGGATTAATATTGAGGTAGAGGACTTATGACTAATGCATAAAAATGACAAATTATGTTGTTTTGATGAGCAAAAAAGAAAGAATTTGATCAGCTTTGAGTTAATCATATCACAAGATTCTTGCATAGCATCAATCTCAATTGCCAATATTATGATCATTCTTGGAATTTTCTTTCAATTAAACAACAAAATAGAGAAAACCTAATTTCCAAGAATTCCAAATCAAGCACATGTACATGAACACAAACACAACACCAAAGTTCCAAACAAAGAACAAGAACCATTAATAGGATTTAACATCTTAGACCCCACAAACCATCTCTCTCTTATATCCATATCATGATAATGATAACTACAAATCATCGAGATTGAATATGAATAATATTTATATAGAGATTTTTTTGTAAAGAAAGAAAATTTAATGAGAGCTTCTCCTTCGTGGAAGGTCCCAAGCTAAAAAAGCAAAGAGAAGGGCTAATCTTAACGCAAAGGTGTAGTGGTTGGAGGGGGCCATATGCTCTCAAACCCATGTTCTCATCAAGTGCATTACACCCTTCATTATGAAAATACCCACTTTATAATTACATTAAAATCTCTTTTTTCAACCGGTTTCTAAACTTTCGGTGTACCTTTTATTATGCTAATTAAAAATTAAACTTAGATTAACAGTAATCACTCTCCTGCTTTTACTTTGTTTAGTATGGTAGTTCTGTGCTAACAATTAATAAGCACAGATTGGGCAACATATAAAGCTTTATAGATTGTTGATATGTGTGTGTTTAATATATAACAGTTGAAAGGGTCACAACGCACTATGCATCACAAGTTGAGGGTATGATTGATCCATGAAACAAGGCTCGTGGGTTTTGCGGCTTTTCCTACTCATTTTTTTCTTTTCTTTGTATTATATTTAATTTTATTTTTTTAATATGCTTATCCATTAAACATTAAAAAAAATTCATTAGTTACTAATAATATGATTGATGTCCTCAATTTCTTTGATTACTTCAAAGGATTTATGGCTCTATCCATGGATCAAATTAATAAAAATAAGAATTTTTGTTGAACCGATAATATTTCTGACTAAAGAAAAAATAAAGTAGTAATAAATTTTAAAAGATTTATATTTTTATTGATTGGGCCGATAATCCGGTCTACAGAAGTATTTTTCTACTTAAAAAAGTGTCAAAAATTGAAAGTAAATAGCATTTTTTAATAGAGAATTTTAGATTAAGTCTACTCTGGTTTGTTATTATAACAAGAGTTACAATATTATTTAACTGATCCAACAAATATTGCTTTATTAGAATCCTTTTAAAACTTTGAAGTTGGAATATAAACCGAAACCAATTCTTTTTTTTTTAATTGGTGAACCAATAAAATAAAAGGAAAAATGAGAGAAAAGCAAACGCTAACGTAGTGAGAAGCTCACTTCTTGTGATCCCATTTCAAAGGGTTGCAAAAAGGAGTGAGTGTGAGTTAGAAAAATGAACAAACAGATGGTAAAGAGACAGAGAAACCAATAAAAAAGGTTGATAAAGCAAATGAAAGCTGTCAATTATATCTCTTAGCTTGGCTTCCCTCCTTTCTTTTAAATATACGAATTATTCCTCAAAACCCAAAAAACCTGTAGTATCAAGATCTGAAAATCAAGAACAACAAGTTGTTCAATTCAGTTCAGACAACTCAAAATGAAAGGAAGAGAAACCAAAGCACCTCCTTCTACAGATCTTTTGGTATGTTTTCCTTCTAGAGCTCACTTAACTTTACTTCCTAAGCCCATTTGCAGTCCTGCTAGAACATCGGAACACAGCAAGCGCCACCGTCATAACCACCTCCACCACCACCACCACCACCACCGTTTAAAGAAATCTAGCACCAGGAGTGGTGGTTCTGGTAGCCAAGCTAGCCCTCTCTTATGGGCCAAAAACAAGCAAATGGGTTCGGAGATTTCAGAACCAACTTCACCAAAGGTCACCTGTGCTGGTCAGATCAAAGTCAGGCACAAAGCCACTGCATGCAAAAGTTGGCAATCAGTTATGGAAGAAATTGAAAGAATTCATAATAACCAGGAAAAAAAGAAGAGATCAGGTTTGATGGACTCTTTTGGATTCAAGAAAGATATAATGCAATTCTTGACTTGTTTAAGAAACATAAGATTCGATTTCCGATGCTTTGGGTCTATTCCACAATCAAATATTACGACAGATGATGAAGAAGACGATGAAGACGATGAAGAATGTCAAGAAAATAATAATCGTGGTGGTGGTGAAGTAATTAAGGATGGTGGTGAAGCTTCAAGAACTATATTCTCAAAATGGTTTATGGTTTTACAAGAAAATCAAAACAACGAGTTTTGCAAAGAAAAGAAAAAAGACAAGTGTTTCAGTGATGAGTCTATTGCTGCGCCCTCTGTTCCTCCTCCTAATGCACTGTTGCTCATGCGGTGTCGTTCTGCTCCTGCAAAGAGTTGGCTAGAAGAAGAAGAAGAAGAAGAAGAAGAAGAAGAAGAAGAAGAAGAAGAAGAAGAAGGAGAAGGAGAAGGAGAGCAAGAACAAGAAGAGAAAAAAGGAAAGAAGCTAAAAGCTTTAATAGAGGAAGAGAAAAGAAATAGTGCAAAAACAGAGAATTTGGTGGTGATGAGATATGACACGGATTTCTACAAACTTTCAAGTGATATAGCAAAAGAAACATGGGTTGTCGGTGGAATCAAAGATCCATTATCAAGAAGTAGAAGTTGGAAGAGATGAAGAGTCTGATGAAGCTTTTTTTCATTTCACAATGTAACTCAAAATAATTTCCAACTTCTTCCCTGTTCAATAATTTTTGTGCTCTTCTTTCAGGGAACTTTAATTTTTTACAAAAATTTTCTTTCTGGGTTCTTGTGTGGGAATAGAGAAATCCAATCCTAATCAGGATTTATAGCTTACTTTTTTTCTTTTGTTGTTTTATGATAAAACTTTGAGAAATTGCATTATATTTGTGTAGCTCTGTAAACTGGAAAGGATTTTGCTACCGTGTATAGCTTGAGTTGTTTCTTGTATTTGCTAATTATGTAATTACCCTTCAATTAAGAATTTTATATATATTGTTAAGTATTATCTTCTTATCTGAATTTTTACTATCTTGATTACACTTTGGGCTAAATTATCCAATTATGCATGCACAGGTAATGTGTGCCATGCAATTTGACCTTGATTCTCCGACAGTTTCTATACGTTTTTGTTGATTCTTGTGTCAGCAAAGCATGCTTTTGTGCATCTTGCTCTGGTTATTGGCAGAGAATTGAGAATCTTTAAAGTTCCAGCGGATGAATCCAACAGTTCGCCTCCATATTTCAAGACTGCATATTGACGAGAGTTTGTATGAACTAACTACAAGAAGAAAAATAAAATTCATTAGTTTGTACGAGAGTTTCTATATATTTCATTAGTTTAGTTCATGATTGGGTCATAAATTCGGTCTACACAAGTCAATTCCGATTAAAAGAGTGAAATGTAAATGAAACGTAAATTCATTAGCATGAAGTGTTTTATAAGGAGAAGGAAAATGCAAGGAGTACGTTGTAGGGAAGGGGATATAAAAAGTAAAAACATAAAAGAAATCTCTATTAATCTATTCCTCTAATGTAAACAAATGGTACCAGACCTCCTTCTATTTGTGACAGATCCAATAAAATGGGCTTTGTCACATTGTAGGTTCCAGCTGAAAGAAATATGGTTGGAATGCATTGGCCCAAACTATGAATTCATCAAGTTTGGTATGGTTTTAAATTTGGAAAATTATACAAATTAGAACAAATACTATAATTTTAACCCTTTATTTCTGTAATAATTGTAAGAAATTACGAATTATGAGATCAATCACCAAGACATTCAAAGCATATAGAACAGCAAAAACACAGTCATTAAGCATTATATTCAAAGAAATCATAATAAATTGCAAGAAAAAAAAATTATAATTAAGAAATACAAAAGAACTCTCCAATTTATCTCAATGCAGCCAGTATGATTCCTTCCTTAACCTTTTTCTACTTTATGTATGATGCTGGCAAAGTTGCAGACCACATATTGCTGCTTTTTTTGTAATCTTCAAACTCTTCTCTTTTTCTTTGGTCTTTTTAGAATATGAACCTCTCTGTTTCAATATCCATATGCACAAATTTTATTATTTTTTTTTTGCTAATTAATTAATCTTCAACTGCTATACAATTTGACTGATTTTTCCAATAATTCGCTGCTATTTCCTGGAATTTCTTTCACTCTTGATCCATTCTTGTATATCTTGAAGGATGGAAGAGATATTACATTTTCTGACTTTGCTAAGTAGGGATGGTCTTCTACCTCTACCTGTAATTATAATTACAATAACATACAGTTACATAGTTCTACTTAAAAAATTGTTGTTGAATACAACCTTAAAAAAGGGAGATGTCAATGCAGTAACTGTTTTAACCTTTAACTGATATGCAAATGATTATCAGCTATAGATAGATCAAGACAGCTGAACTTTGGGAAGAAAAAGGACCATAATTACCGGTTCATTGCTTCTTTTTACAAAAAATATATTATTTAAATCATTATGATTAATTATGATATGTTACTCAATTATGTAGAGGGAAAAGTTTCAAAATGGTTTAAAGCATTTCGATATATGACTGGTTGGTGTGATTAGACAGCTAAAAATTATTTCTATATGGGAATTTTAAAGTCTCTAAATTGATTTTAGGCATCTAATCATTCAGGTTTATTGTTTCTTTAAATTCTTAAAGACAAACAAACCTTAAGAAAATTGACAGATGGGAATCTCTTGCAGACTTGCTCCATCAGTTGCAACACTTGCGTATGGTTCTCTTTGTTACAAAAAAGCACCACTGACATTCCTGTCAAATGTCAATTACAATAAAAGAAAATTCGATTGTCCTCCTCAAATTAAAGAGAAAAAACTCTAAATCCATAGCACTAATAAATGCATGAAACGGCGAACTTACCAGGTGAAGTTACAAAGTATTTGAAAGTTTCATTGCTTGATATAAAAACCAAATTAGAACCAAATTTCAAGTCTTTAATATCTTCGCCGCGTTGCTTCTTCAACTGAATCTTGGCTTCAAACAAGGCTCTACCTATTTCCTCATCTGCTGGACTTTCTCTTATTAACATCTCATAATCTTGAATTGAAGCTTCCCATCTTTCCAACTATCAATGAAATACAATAATTAATCCAGAATAAATCAAAAAACAAAAGAAATATAAAAATTTACCTTAGCATTGCAATGAGCCCTTCTTAGCCTAGCCTTGCTATAATTAGGCTGCAATCTAAGAGCAGCAGTGCAGTCTTCCACAGCTTTTTCAAATTGATGAAGCTTGGATCGACAAGCTGCTCGGTTGCATAGTAAAATTGAATTGTAAGGCTCATGTTCTAGTCCTTCAGTATATGCAACACAAGCCTCAGAGAATTTTGAAGCATTGTATAACAAGTTCCCAGTCAATCTTGCAGATGCTACTGCTCTAGCAACTTTTACTACTGTGTTAATTTCTCTGCTGCTTGGATCGAGTCGAGCTGCTTGTTGAGCTACTTCTGTTGCGTCCTCAAACCTATGAACCAAAAACTAATCTTTAATAAAATTTATCATATTTATCATTATCTTATAATCATTTGCAAATATCATAACAACGAACATTTTCCTTTGTCAAATAGTCCTGTTTTCAAATAATTGTTTAAAGGAAATTAAAACAAAACTTTACATATACCAACCTGCCTGCAGCCATGTAAACCTGTGCCCCAATCATTAAGAGATGAGAGGCAGTGGCCAGGCCAAAGCACTTAGTACAAGAGTCAATGCTAAAATTTGGTCCTCTTCGGTAGGCTCTGTAGGCCTCTTCATGTCTCTGTAGTCTCAATAGGGCCTCGGCTTGCATAGCATATACCTAAACAGCATAAAGAAAAACCATCCTGATTAAGAACCATTTTGGATTGAGATTGAAACAGCACTTGCCATTGAGCAATTTCTAGGTTTCTTTAATTAGAATATGTGAAATTCACATTAAAAGTTGTAATTACCTTTGGAGATGAATCAGCACCAGAGGAAATTACACAGTCAGTCTTCTTTACTAAAACATTCCATTCTTTTAATTTTCGAGCTTCAATGCATTTATTCAGGTGCTTCTGAAAGGCATGAACTTGTTCAATGTCTTGAGAGTCAGCGCAGGAGCCTGATTGTTTATAATGATATAATGCTTTCTCTGCTTCTCCTAATCTGCATAACACAAAATCATAACAAAAGATTACTAAATTGTCATTTCATTTGAATTCACAAATTAAACATTCTTGACAGAGCATCTATTACCTGACATATAATGCTGCTAAACGGTGATGAGCTCTTTGATAAGAAGGATCAAGCCTAATAGCTTCTTTACACTCAACAACAGCGTCTATAAGACGGCCTAATCCTATCAAAGCAGCACTTTTATTGCCTCGGTAAATTGCCTTACTCGAATCGAGGGAAATTGCTCTATCATAATACCCTAATGCCTCTTCATATCTTCCTTTCTTGTATTTCTCATTTCCCACATTCTTCAAAATCTCAGGATCCATTTTAATTTTTGACGGACTTTGACATTGTCGAAATTCACCACTGGACTGTCTCACAATGTTCCCCATAATACCATTCCCAAAGCTATTTCTTGCTCTAGGAGTAGTAGTATTAGAATTTGTTTCTTGAATATTCTTATGAATTAACATTAAATTGCTAGAACTTGCTCGAACCAGAGCTTTACTATCTTTGGATTGCTGATAAGTATTAGTGATTATCATGCTAAGGTCTTTGGACTCACTTGATAATGCCTTCCTTAGTTTTACTTGGCTTGAACCTGTGGATGATATTGAACTTCTTGCAATATCAATGGATTTTCTGTTGGGTTTTTTAGAGAGATTGGATGTTTCAAGGAAGGAGGGATCAGATTTTGTTTTTGAAATAGGAGGCTTTTCTTTCAAGATAACACTGTTGCTGCTGCTCTCTTTCTCTACTGTTGGCAGTGAATATACAGGTGTTTTCCGTCGCCAGAAACTCCGGCGAGGGAATATTCCGCCCATTAGACCACAACCCAGTTGATTTTCCATTGGATAATTTGCTGTTTCTGCCATTTTAATTCACTCCAAGTTCCTATTTGTCTGCTGGGAGAGACTTTATAAAAACAGAGGAATGAATTATTTCCCAAAAGAGAACAAGAAATGTTAAAAAAAGAGTGTTATTTGTGCAACAAGCATAATGTATACATACAACTCGAAAACCAATTTTGGTTTTAGAAATGTATTAGAAGAAAGAATTGAAGGAATTTCAAAAGAAAGAAATAAATGATCAATGGCTTGAATATGAAGGATTCAATGCAATAGGGCAACCTTAGAAGTTGTATATTAATGTATATATAAAGTCACAACCTCTCAAGAGTGGCTTCCAAGAAACTAGCTTTATTTTTTCTTTTCTTTTCTTTTTTTCTTTTCTCTTTGCCTCTCTTTAGGGTCTAGCCTTGGAAAGCAGAAAAATTTGTGTATAAAAATGGGAACATTATGTTCATAATACATATATAAAATGTGCAGTCAGTCGTCTCATTAAGGGCCACATGATACAAAACAAACAAAATGGAATAGTTGCATTCAAGAAATTGCAACTTAAATGCTAATGATGAATAATAGAGAAAAGACCTATTTAAGCAACCTCTTGGTTGGTCCCATGCATATATAATACATATATCTTAGTATGGAAGGTTGCTTTGCTGCGTTTAGCATGAAATTATCATGCCAATATGTTATTTTATAAAAATAAGATCTTGTTTTTTTTAATAAAAATAAACATTATATATTTCCTTATAATATGGTAAGTGGTAAGTGGTTCTTTTGGAAGGACTGAATTTCTTTAATGCTATTATTGAACTTCTGCTTCAAATATTTATTAGCACATGCTAAAGAATGTTCATTTGGACCAGGCTAAGAGAATGTATTTTCCTCCTGAATCTCATGATCTAATATATATAACTAGCTTTTTTACTTATTAATTTAAAAATATAATTTTAATATCCGTGACGGACTCAAGATTTTGCCTTAGAGGACTGAATTTTCTTTTTCAAAATTTAGGAGGGCAAGATTTATTTTTTCTTCCTCATCACTGATTAATGTTGGAGTATAACATAAAAATGGTTCATTTTGTCCTAAATTGAAAGTTGATTTATTTATATTTTAAAAAATATAAATATAAATAAAAAGATCGATGCTGTCTTGAGAAACTCAACTATCTAAGGTGTAATTAGATTAAGTTGACTTGCAAGTCAAAAATGTATAGACATACACCGCAAAAGGCATTAAAAAGAAGGAAATGAGAGGGCACACTTGCAAATTTAGTTTCATAATTAAAAGGAAGAACAAAATTGTCTTTGGATTGGCTGTCTCTTTGAATATATGGTTGGGAATTTCACACATTTAGGTCTTTCATTTTTTATTTGCATTCCAATTTCAACTTAAATGGGCTCATCATTTCAAATTAATGGATTCAATTGGCCACAATTAGTCACAATCACATCATAACATATAATACATGGGAGAGAGGGAAAATGACCAAATTGCTCATTTCAGACATATATATATATATATATATATGAAAATCTTAATCAACCACCTAGTGGCTGTTGCACATTGAAATATTTTTTTTAGAAATTTTAATATTGAGTCGGTCCCTTTTCATGGAGATTTTCTGATACGCAATTGGAGTTGCCAAGAAGTTAAATAAATATTTTGCATGCACCACATGACCAGCTGTGCTTGTTAATCGTTGGACCAGATTATTTTCCTATTCCTTTGCTTCTTTCTCTCTGTAGTCACTTCCATTTTTTGTTCTATTGCATTGGCCGCAGCTATTGGTTGTCGTTTTTACGTGATAGAAACAGTCGTAAAAGGTATAATTATGGGATATTATTAATTGAAGAAATTCAAAGAAACGACAATCTCAATCTAAATACCACCAGCATTTTTAAAGCACGGTAAAAAGGTAAAAATTACTGTTAATTTTAGTTGTTATTAAGAGTTTGATGCTCTAGATGTTGAGTGCAGTGAAAGAGTTAAGAATGAGAGATTGAAAATTATTAACAATTTGGAATGTCAACTTATTATGGTGTGATCCTAATAATGTGATGAAGGATTTTGTTAAACTTAGTCAGTCACCTACCTTTGATTGAGGTAATTTAATTAAAGTCAACTATATCACAAAAATCTTAAATTGATTGTCCAATGATGGGTGTTGGATTCTGCTACCCCTTCCAAACAATACTATCTAAACTTTTTCTTTGATTTTGTTTTTTTTCTTTAACAAATAGCAAACGCATACATGATATAAAAAAGAAACATATCATTTACTGTAGGTCCAGTCTAGATAAATATAATCGGTAACTCCCCGACCAACTTTACTTGCCGACAAAAGAAGGGAAATTTCCCTGCCTCACTTTACTGTTAAGAGCTGAACAGTAGAGAAAGGGACGGAAGTTGAATCTGGCAATTTGAATAAATTAACAAATTAATTTAATGCTCTACCCTCCTAATATTTGTAATGCAGTGAATAAAATTATGGCAAACAAATTAACAACTCAATCTGACATCTTCCATATCAAATCAATTGGAAGAATAATGTTTGCTTAAAAAATAATGGTACCCTATATCAATCCTAATTTTCTTTTAAAATAAGAAATTAAGCTACATAAAAATCATGACCCTGCTATTCCAATACTTCTGTTTATTTAGTATTAAAAATACATTTGATTTCGTTACAATAAATTCTATTATGGCTCCCGATTCATTAGAGATTAGAAATTTAAATCTTAAAGGTAGACAGTAATCACAAGATGACCCAATAGTGTAATCGTTGGCAGACAGACACAGAAATATTGATAGAAGATAGTGTAAGAAAATAGCAAGAGATGAGTCGCGTAGACCCAACTTCATCAACTTTCTTTTCCCAGACATGGCTTTTCAGTCAATATTGAGCCATTAACATATCTATCATATAGGAATATTGGAGTGCCGGCCGGCTTTTGGAACTCTAGTCGGCAATATACATATAAAGTGTTGTATTGTCCGCTTGTTATTATATATATATTACAAAATCCCCACATTTGTTAGCTACGATGTATACTTCTACAGAACTAATTTGTTTTTTTTTTTGGAAGGGAAAAAGTTTTGAAGCCTCTCAGACAACCCATTCAGCAAGGCTGGTTGGGTACTTCTACAATACGAATTTTGTTATTAATGCTATATAGTTGTCAAATATTATATAAAATAATAATGCTACTTGTAAAATTGACCTAGTCGTAAGTATGTTTGGAGTGGGTTGAGCATGTTTGGATTCTAATAAAAATATCAAGCCCAACCAGTGCTATTCAGTTCAGTTTCAATTGGATATTCAACAAAATTGTTAAATTTAGTTCGTTGGTTTTGGTTCCATTTTTTTTCAAAGAAAAATGAATTATAATTAATTTTTTTAAAGAAAAGAGGCAAATTTTGATTCAAACTATAAAAGTGAATCGTTAGCCGGTTTGTTTAGTTTTATATTAAAATCGGTTATTATGGTTTCAATTGTTTCGATTTGATTGGATTTTATACCAATAAAAGTAAAATAATTCAATTTAGTTCGATTCAATTGTCTGTCCATATTTTTTATAAAGCTTGATTTTTCAATTAGGGGCGGATCACTGTTTCATTAAATTAAATGTTCCATCTTAAAATAGATTCCTTTCCCATAATGGAAAAAAAAGAAAAAAAAAAACAAACTAGAACATTAAAATAGCGAGGTGTATGAATGACAATGTAACTCTTTTCACAATCAATAATTAAAAATTGACCCCAAAGATATATGTTTTCTATGGCCAAAGGATAGGTCTGAGTGCATGTAGTAATTTCCATATATATATCTTTATCCAATCTCTATCATTTGTTACTACAGCTAGCTCAATTGGACAATAATCTATTACTTGCTGTAGGTTCCTCCGCACGTTGAAAATCTTAAAAGTGAAGGCAGGATTGAATAGCACATGAGACTTACTTACGTAGCAAAAAGCTTGGAAAAGCATGCGTAGAGGGAATGGAAAGGACTGCACGTGCATTTTAAGCAAAGGAAAACATGTGGTCACGTGATCCAATGCCAACTTGAACTACCCATACTTGAGGACTAAGCTTTATCTCTTTGGTTTTTGCTTCGCAGAAGGATCAGCTCACCTGCTCCTCAACAAGACATTCTGCTCAACTCAACAATTTGTGCGCTCAACAATGTTTTCTTTTCTAATAAGAGTCCGGAGTAAAATCACCAGATACATTGATTGACAGGTGTATTTCCTACTGTGACATATTTTAGTTAAAGCTGTTTAGTAAAGCAATTATAGTTACAGAAATGATATTGATTGATCATGCATAACCAATAAAATAAACTATCTAAAAGTTTTTTTTGAAAAATAAAAATATTAGAATTTCAATAATCAAATTTAAATTAATTCAAAGAAGAGAAACTCCTTTTTCTGAAAATCAAATATATAATAAATTCTTGTGACAAAAAATGGTCAATTTTATATATTTATTAATAATAATAAGTCAACTACTTTACCAAACATCATTAATGAGATAAAATGGGCAAGCAAACCAAAGCCTAACAAGTACCAACTTAAGGCTTGAAATTGTAGTTTGGGCTATTGCCTATTGGTTAGGCCATTTAGAGCTAGGCCCAAACTAAATATAACAGAGTAGTAAATGGTCTCACTGTGTATAAATGTTAGCATACAAAAAATATATTTACTGAAATGACAAAAAACTGTTTTATGCTCTGTGATCCAAATAAAATGAACACATCCTAATTTAAGAAATAAAAACGACCATTTAAATAAAGCACAACCCAAAATTTAGATATATCCAATTAAAATAAGAATGTAATCCACTTATAAACTGAGGTAACGTAAAAATTACCCTTTTGTTGAGCAGTCTAAAATTTTCCCAAAAACAGAGTGCATAAAGAAGCTGTAAAAGTTTATCCATCCATTGAAGTGCAATAATGCATACATCTCTATTGTCCATATCTCATAAAGTGGGAACACGTTTGAAAGCTGCATAGAGTCATCTTCCAATCTTTCTTATCCACAACTTCCATTTATAATCAATTAACTACACAAACAATCATGAAATTTCTGTCCATTTACAATCTGCTACGTCTTTTTTTATAGTATGGATACTTTCTTTCCCTTTCTCTTGGAAGTTCTAATGGAATTTTCAATCTTTCTTCATAAAAGCAATCTAAATTTTATTCCCCAAAAACTCATAGATAAGATTGCAAATCCAACGAGTGTGAACTCAAACGATACTACTAGTCTTGTGTTCCGTCTTAAACTGATGCTATTCTCATTTTCCACGCAAAGACGTAGGCTGCTTTTCGTTCAACCACCATATCCTACATGCCACGAGTTCTGTCTTTGTTTTAATTCTAATTCATCGCAAATTTGAAAAAAAAAAGAAAGAAAAAACTATAATCCAGATGATCTTCTCATGTTCTATAAGAACGTAGAGCTTTCAGTTACAACTTACAAGAAAAACTATGAGTGACGAAAAAATATAACTTTGGTCAACAACATGAAAATTATAACCATTTATATCAATTTTCAATTAATAACGTATCATATCATTGATCCAAATAATTGTTTTGATGAAATATAATAATTGGCTTTAGACTAAAGTCAGTTAGTCAATACAGGCTCCACAATATATCAACAACATTACACACACACCCACCCAATTAAATCCATTAATAAACAGATTAGCCATTTTAAATTTCGAAATTATATTAAAATAAGTTAAATACATCAACCAGAACTATTATTTATTTTAATAATATAATATAGTAACACATTGGTGGATTATTATTGGAAAAATGAACATTATAAAGGCCAATGAAAAGAGAAAAAAAAATTAGCTTAACCACCGAGCAACTATAAACCCTTGTCTCCCAACAAGCCGTGTGTGTATATTTATTGTTTATATGCATGTTAGAGATTTGAAAGGTAGCTATCAGCAGATTGATACAACTGACCACTGAGACCTCAAATTTTAATATATGTTTCGTGTAGGCATAAAAGACATGAAGAGAGTTCAATTCGGATCTTTAGGGCTGTAGGATTTGGTTTATGTAGGGCTCCCCTGCAGAATACCCGTCGTTCCAAATACAGAATAGTATAACACGTACTTCGAAAATGACCTTATAGCTTCTTCATAATTGCATATTTAGCGATCACTTTATTATTATTAGCATTATATATAAAATCATGTGGCGATGGAATTTTTGGGCATAAAAATGTCACAATTATAATTAACAAGTTCCATCACTTAAAAGTGGACAATTATATTTATAAAATTAGAGATTTGAAACACCGAAAGTAAAGTTGAAATATGTCAATCAGACGGTGATTTGATTACTCTTTTCATTTATCTAAGAAAGAGGAAGTCTCTAAATTTGAGTTTTTTTCATCAATTTGGTGAATCAATAGAAAAGCTATATCTTATTATGTAGCTACAGTGTTATTGCAATCCATAAAAATTTTTAATGAATTAAAAAAAATTACAAATTTTATCTGAATATCTTCCCGATCTGACTGTGAATTAGTTTTATTCATACAAGCAAATGGTGCAAACCGATAAAACTACATTTACTTTCTCAATTTGGATGGTTGCAGCGAACTCGGTTGTGGGTAAACCGACCTATCCATCCAAATTATACACAAACCATAAAGTCGTTTTCTTTTTTCTTTTCTTTTTCTTTTTGGAAAAAGAATAGAATTAAGCATCCATACCAATGACAAAAAGCAGATAATTGTAGCAGCGTATCAAAGATTGTACGCAGATGCTTTCACATAGGGTGAAAGTGAATCCAGTCTCCGGTTATTTTCAGAATCACTTTTATTTGATATATAAATGTACATCAAGAATCAAACTTGAAACATGAACCAAAGAATAATTTTATTATATGAACTTTTTTTTTTATTTTACATGTTTTATTAATTAAAAAATAAGGAAAAAATATCTTAAAATTAATAGAAAAATTTATTAAGTTCTTTGAACATATAATTTCAGATGGTAAAAGATTCTCTGATGTGGCTCAATTATAACTTGGACTTTGTTTCCTTGTTTCTGAGCTTTGACTTGGTCAAAGGTTGATATCTGGTTTTAGAGCTGCTGATATATCATCATCAGATCACGCCTTTGTCACTGCTACTATTAAAAAATTAATTTCATTTTACAGAAAACAAAATCATCAATTAAAAAACTTGTGGAATAACTCTCGGCTATGAGGGAAGTTACATCTCCCTGTTATGCAAAAGAAAGAAACCTTGTGGAAAAATAACAAATAATTCAATTATTACACAAATTTGTATTTTCTTCGAGAATCCATGAAATGTTGGATGAGAAAAAAGAACTTATAAGAAAAGACAAGCATATCCAGAAAAAATTATATATATATATATTTATGTATTACTTTGGAAAAACGAATATTTTTCAGATTTAATTTTTTTTATTTTATATATATATAATTAAACACATTATGAAGAAGTGTGAACCCATAAAAGGGAAAAGAATTTATAATAGTGGATTTTCTGGCGGTGGGAATGTACGAAAGTGTTAAATTTCTTGTATTTGTTAATTAACTTTATACTCTTTTCTTTTTAATTTTTGTATTTATTTAGCTTTTAATCTTTAATTTAACATCACTTTCTTGCTTTCACATTCATAACCGTATTAGCCAACCCAACCTTCTCTCTCACAGACACACCTTCACTTTGAGTTTGACCCGTTGCCAGCCACCACCGGCAACTCTCTACTTCAATGGAGACCCCACTCTGCACTCTCTAGAGAGGATATTCTTAGTGGAAATATTTGTTATTGAGTCTTCTCTACTCTTCTCTTTCTTTTCTTTTCTTCCTTTTTTTTTAGAGCAAAAAGCTTAAATATAACACATCCTCTTCTTTCATTTCTCTTTTTCTTCTGCAAAAACCCTAATCTAGACCATGCCCTGAAAGAGCAAGAAGAACAAGAACAAGAAGTGAAGAAAGGGAGGGGCTAGCTCATCATGTATTCCTCTTAGCCTCTACAGTTAAAATCTCTCCTTTTGTTTGGTTTGGTTTTGTGCTTTTTTATTTTCTCTCTAGCCATCATAACAAAGCTCTATAGGCAATTTTCCCTTTTTCTTTTCACAGAAACCTTTGTTGATAGTGTAAGACAAAGGAAGAGATTGCCTCCATTTCAGATCAGGCTTTAAAAGATATGGGAACTTTCTCTTTCACTCTCTCTAAAGCTCTTTTACAAGATTTATATGCCTAATTCTTCATTTAGTTGATAGGTTCTTTTGCAGCATATAAGTTTATAAGTATATACCCATATACAAATATATAATCGCTATTTCTCTCTTTCTTTCAAAATTATTAATCTTTTTTGCCTGTTTATTCAACTTGGCAACTATCGCCATCTCCTTTTTCATAAAAACAGTAGTTTTTGTTAGTTTTTCCTTTTAATTTTGTTTTTAAATAAATATATAGTTATGGATTCTGGTAATAGTGGCAGTATGCAATCCTCAAGTGGTGATGAGGAATATGATTCAGCTTCAAGACCTCCTTTCTCAAATCCCTCAACCCACTTTGGTTCTTTATCTTCAACAAATCCACAAGCCCACCCTTCTCATCTTCTGCCTCATCACCACCAACCCACTTTTTTTGATCCTTCACCAAATCTTTTCCATTCTTTCTCTGACTCTCCAACAAGCCCAATAAATCCCAACTCTTTGCTGAACCTTGATTTGGTTCGCTCTCGCAGCTCCGTAAGATCTAACATACCCGATTGCACCGATCTTGGAATAACCAATAACCACCTTCCACCACCCTCAAATTCTTCCTCCGCCACAGCAGCATCATCAAGCCAATCAGTCTTGGCCAGTTCTTCATCAATGCGATTGCGATCAGTACAAGATAATGGGATCCGTTCTTCTTCTCCATCCGATCAAACCCATATAGTAACTACTAGAAATCCCAAGAAAAGAACAAGAGCTTCGAGAAGAGCACCAACTACAGTTCTTACAACGGACACGTCAAATTTTCGAGCAATGGTACAAGAATTCACTGGAATTCCAGCTCCGCCATTTTCTGGCTCACCATATTCTAGAAGGCTCGATCTTTTTGGCTCAATCGGATCAGGTTTAAGATCTACTCAATTAGAACCCGTGGGCTCACTTTACCCTTTACGTCCTTCCCCTCAAAAAGCTCATCAACAAGCTCCGTTTCTATTCTCTTCATCTTCTTCTCCATCTACTATTAATGTTGAAGCTACAACAACTACTACTACCAGCAATAGTAATAATAATAATACTGTAACCTTATCAATTCCTACTGCAAACGTTAGTAACTATCAACAACAACCTCAAAACATGCTAAACATGCAAAACCAAATGCTTTCATTTCAATCTCTTCTACAGCCTCCTCCTAATATCCTTCAATCTTCAGTTAATGTTTCTGGTTTGGGTGCAAAATCGAGTTTATCCTCGCTTGAGGATCTGGGTATTGATGGCCATATTGGGATAACAAGTCAAGGAACAACAGAAGGCATGAGAGCAATGAGGAATAATTATCAAGATCACTTGAGGTCTTTTGATAGCTGTAAATTGAACTATACAGCTTCTTCTTCAGACTTCCATAATCATGAAAAAGGTTTAGAGAATGTTCCTTCAAGAGGGGAAGGTGCGGTTGATTCTTGGATCTGTCCTTCAGAATAGCATAGAATATATTATTGCAAGTGAGGTCTAAAATTGGTTTATATAGTTGGATCATACAACTCTTATTCTGGAATCTGGAGGGTTTTTCTGCAACTAGATAATTAAATTCTCCACTATCATAAATCCAAAACGGTGCCGTCTTGCTGGTGATTATGATGATGAGGCCAAGTTTATGTTTTTCATATCAGTCTCAAAACTCTCTTTTGGGTTTAGATAAATTATTACAGTATCATTTCTTTTCCTTTCCTTTCTTTTTCTTTTTAATAAATAAACAAGAATTGTAGGAGTAAATTAATTATGTGCAGATACTTATGTCCTTTTCTTTCTTTATAATTAGCATTACACGTCATTACTTCCTCATACTCCATATTCATCAGTTTAACATTAGTTTAATTTCTGGTTTGCGACAGTTACTTTTCTCTAGTTCAAGTAACTCTTGTTGGATTTCAATGGTGTGGTTACTGCATATTCAATATAACCTCAATTACTACATATGGCTAAGGTTTCTTTCTCGTACCTTAGCCGGCAGAGAAGAAAAAAGAAAGAGAGGTCGGTGCTGTGATATTAAAGATGCTGTCTGCTTTGAAAGATTCTGCTGCTGATCAATGGAGTGGTCCATTTCTTTGTTTTTCTTGCAATACTAACCAAAATAAAACCATAAAAACGTTATTTCTAATATATTGTCCAAAAAGTCTATTTATATTTATAGCTTATCTTTTTTGACCTTCTTCGTTACTAATTCTTCTTCTTCTTCTTCTTCTTCTTTTTTGAAATATTAAGGAAGAAAAAAAATAAAAACATGACATCAAATGCCTTGTTTTCTAATTAATAACCCTATTAAACAGTAATATAATATTCTACTCACTGTAAGAGTTCATTTGGTTTAGTTGTTGTTAATAATAGCTTGTTGGTAATTTGTCGCTAATGGCGATTAATTAATGAATTTGGTGTTTAGTCAAATTATAGTAGTTGATGTCAAAATGTAAAACGACTATTAAATACTTGCTTTTATACGTTATTATGATTCATGTGTAATGCCTTTTTTTATTTTTAAAGTAAATATATTATTTTTTTATTTTAATTTCATGTAGATAAAAATAATGGTTAAAATAAAATAATTTTAATATAAAATATAAAAAAAATCTAAAAAAATATTAATTCTTTTATAATTACTTTATAAAGCTAATAAACTATAAATATAATATAAATAGAGATTATCTACCATCTTGATAGAAAAATGTCAAAAGATAATTGATAGAATTAACTGTTACAAAAACTTCTATCAACTGTTAGCTGCTAGATAAAATTTTTACCAAAAACCATTAGCAGAGTGAAAATGTGATTTTTAAAAAACAATTCATGTAATTGGTTATTATTATGAATAAAAGTGGTAGATTTTTATGATATAATTAAATTTCTTATACTGAAAAATATGTATTATATATTAGTGGCCTCCCTGACCCTAGGGTTCTAGTTCTGCCGCTGTCAACTGCATGAATCTAACACTAGATGCATTTTAAATAAAACGAAGGTGCATTATATATATGTATGTTTATTTTTACTTCCTATTATGTTCTGGATGTTGATATTCTTTGTGCGATGGCTGTTCAAATGGTGCAAGGCAGAATGGAACCTCCTATGAAGTTAAGCTCTCTGGTGTTTAATATTAGGAGTATTGTACAATCCCATCCTCAGTTGCGAATTGCTCATATATGCAGGGAAGCGAATTCTTCAGCTGTTAGAAATCAGGACTTTGAAGTGCTTGATAATCCTGTGGAGGAGATTTCTGATTTCTTAGACAATGATGTAGCTGGTGTGGTTCACACCAGAGGTGTTTTTAGCTAGTCTTTGTTTCCCATCTTACTGTACAAAGAAAAAGGGAGTGATTGGTGGCAAAGATTAAGGGAATCCTTACCTGCCGCAATCATAAACTAGAAGTTAAAAAACGTCCCCATTATTGTTACCTTATCTTTGATTGTGATTCTTGAATTCTAATTTAATTTTCCCTATTTTATTAATAGATGCCCACTAAGAAAGCAAGGCGTAGATTTGCAACTCAGTCTGGAGATTTTTTAATTTTATATTCAAATTACAAACAAACCCATCCAAAATATGTGCATAAGCATAAGCTCTAATTGTTTCTTCACTCACCTTGAGACCGTCGTATTATTGTAGAACGACAAGACCTTCGTTTTCCAATTTCGACGACCCAATGGCACGCTGCATTCTTGCTCTGCAATTTAATATTCCAAAGTTGAATATAAATAATTTATATAAGTAGACAATCCCAAGACCACTACAAATATTATTTAATGGATTCGTTAGAATATGATGAACTCGTCATCCACACAAGGCAGTGATGACTTAGTTAAATTAATCAGATACAAAAATAAATAAACGTTATGTGCGTCTCGTGTTAATCATATTTGTTTTTTTGTTCATGAAAATATTTAGAAGGACTCAGGATTGGAAGCCTAATATCGTAGGGTGATCTAGTGCTAATCATATTTGTTGAAGTATAAATAATAATTCCCGTGATCAAATTGATAATAATAGAATTAATTAAATTAAGCAATCAATTGATGACAAAATAATGAGGTGATATTCACAAAAAGGTCAATGATCATTATTATTTTTATATGCATGCATTATTTTGATTGGTAGTCCTAGATTTCCTTCACATGGTATATCTTGGAGCCCAGATAAGGGATCGTGGATTGGGAATATACAGTTGAAATCATAAAGTTGTATACATGATCTTGTAATTATAGACAACAATATATATATAGAGAGAGAGAGAGAGGAATCAAAATCATGATTAAGCATTGAGAATTATAGAAATCACTAGCGGTTCAAACGGAAATTCAAAGAAAAATAAAAATTGTAAAACTAAATGCAATGCAAATTATATAATAAGAAAAGATTCTTTTAGTGGAATTACAGTTTTTCTGGTGACCAAACGATGCAGGTTCAGTCCCCTTTCTTTCATTTTCATTTATTTTATAGAATGGGATATAGATTCAAGTTTAAAAATAAACCCTTCTCTAGTAATTAAAACAAAGATACTTTTCAAGAAATGAAGAAAAATGGGTAAAAGAGATGATTATATGTGCAATGGAAATTGGAAGATAAGGACATATTTGAGAGGCATGTGACACTTTCTGTTTTGGAATGATGGCGGCCCATGCCAGAGAATAATCTGGTTTTAGCAATGATGATTGTTCCTACCTCTCACTTCTTTCACTTGTCTCCAGAGAGACTGAAACTAGCTGCTCTGTATCTCTCTCTATATATGTTTATGAAGTGAAAAAGATAAGTGCTCTCTCTTTCTCTCTCATATGATCCAAACCCTAAAAGTTCTAAACCTTTTTCCTTCTTTACTATTCACTTCCTCCAAGAAAGCATATATTCGTATGCTATATGGGAATGGGACAAACCAATGTTTCTGTTGGGCATATTTTATAGGGTGCTGCTATTTACCTCATCATAATTCTCGATCATGGGATGTAAATTGATGAATCTAATCTCAGGCATAAATCCATTGAAAATTTGGAATTTAAGTTTAGAGGGAAATATATCGGTCGACCCTCAAATTCTTATGCTCGTCTCCAATTGCACGCGGGATACAATCTCTCCATTTTATAATTCATATTAATGCAATGATGTATGAATTTCAAGTCATACATTAAAATGGGTAATCCTTTATTAAATGGTGGTAGAATTGTTTTTTCCATTTTAAATTTATTTTATATTAATTTTGTAATTGTGAACGTAAGCAGTGATGAAAATAAATTGCAATGTGACGCAAGTCTGCTTTAGACCTTGTGCTGCAATTTTAGACCTTTAGTTGCCTTTGGCTTCCCAAACAAATAACATGCTTTTGAACATAATTAATTCTTTAGTCTTTACTTTTGCCTTGTGGGCTGCCTGATTCTAATGTAACCACAATATTGGAATTAATTAATTGTATGTCCTATCTATATATATGATAGACGGAATACATTAAAGAAGGTGTTGGTGGCATCGATCCTTTAGTCATGGCTCTATCCTTAGTGCAGTTAGGTAGCCCACTTGAGAAAAGTCTTTCCTTGGAAGGGAACACACTTTCACAGACTCCATTTCTTTATACATGACCAAATTTAAAAATCACCACATGAATAACTTTTTATAAAGAGCTAAAAAATAAATACTAAAACTTTTATTTTTTTAAAAAAAATAAAACTTTATCTTAATATTTAAAGTTAGTTCAAATGCTATGTTAAATACGGTGAAAATAACATTTGAGGAGAGATGTATATACAGCTGGACAATCTTGTATATTATTGGACATTTGAAGTCCACAAAAAAATTCTTAGCAATACTTTTTCCACCTGCTTGCTTCCAATACGTCGATATGTGATTCCTTCCAAGCAGCATGTATGATACTCCTTCATGGAAATACTTCAATTTTCTCCCTCCCATGTTTTTTGTGTCAGGATTGGTTGTGGGCAGATGTGAAGCCAGGAAGGGGATAAAAAAAAAATATTTAGAATTTGAGATTTTGTGTATCATGCCTCTCTAATTTCCAATGGACGCTTAAAATTTCATAAATGAAGACACTACATTTGTCTCCCTCAACGGCTCTTTTGTGTTTTTCGTGATCCCCACATGTCTTCCACTGCACAATTTTCATTAAGGATTTACGTAGCTCGTAACACAGTATAAATTTCGAATGTGTAATTTTTATTAGACTAATAATTACAGTGAATAAATTTTAATATCATATTTATAATCAGAGTTAATTGTTAATATCATATTATTAAAATTATAAATTGAATATGAGACTAATAATTGATGAACTTATTTGTGAGATTAAGATTTTCAATTTAGCATCATTCTATAGATCGATTAGTATCACATACATTTTCTTTTGCCTCTATGATTTTAAAATTAACTAAGGTATAACAAAATTAATTTTTATTTTTAAATATATGGTTTAACTGTTCATATAGCTCATATAATTATTGATAATCAAAAGCAGTTGACTTATAGCAATTTGCTAATAAATATTTCTATTTAATAAATTTTGATAAAGGTTTCTAATTAAAAGGTAAAATAACCATTAAAAACATAATTATTTTTTATATTATGTTATATAATATTAACGATTTAAAGATTTGACTAATTTTCACTCGCTTTTAAAAAAAATGAGTGATCGGGAAGGAGCTGATTACGAATAATCAAACCTATGACTTAAATTACGTTGATCAACTTCACAAGTGATCTTTATCCTTGAGTCATTCGGGTTGAGACAGAAAAAATTTCCATTAGGATTAAGGCAGAAGAAGTTGTTGGCAGCAATATATTATAAAATAATAGCATTTTTCATTACCCAATCGGTCATAAGCAAATGATGAAAACCAATATCAATATCACTTCATAAGTTCAAAGAATAATGCAAAATTTGTTCACAATTTTTTTAAAAATTAATTATTTTGCAATTATTATTTTAACTTTCTACCTAATAAAGAAAAGCACAATGTTCACTAAACATAAAATGACATAATAATTTTAACTAATAAAATTTATTAGTCAAAAACGTCAAATATTGTTTATGTTTTATTTTTAAATTAAATAGTTTTTATTAACTAAAAATATTTTATTTTATTTTTGATAAAAGTTAAACTTTTTAATTTTAATGTAAAATTAAAATGGTAAATTGATAAGTGTAAATTTAGAGAATACTAAAAAATGTATTCAATAACTAACTTTTTTATTAGATAATTATTTTTCTATTCTGATTCACTTATTTTCAGTACAATTCAGACTGTAACCGTTTAAACAAAAATCTAGCAAACGAAAAATTCGGCCATTAATGATCTTTAATGAATATTTTTTACTAGACATTACTAAATGTGTGAATAATGCTCAGACTTTTTACTCCGTTCAGATCTTAATAGCTACTCAGTCTTTGTTCTGCTGCTCGATCAGAGTTGCTCGGCTCATGCGGAACAAACTCCTCTATTTATCAGTAATTATATAAAAAAAACTTTTGAAGAAAATATATATTACCTTCAAATTTAAATAAATCGAGTATATTTACAGTTTCAAACGGGGAGAGACGCTAGGGTTGAATCGGCAAAAGGAAAGGAGAGAACGAAGAAAGAAGCAGACACGTGTACGGCGAAATGAGAATCCCACGTGCATGATAAAGACATGAATAAGAGATTGTACATGTAGCGAGAGGGGGGTCCAGTTTGCTGGGTGGGTCTCTGTGTTGTGCAAAAATTTAATGAGTGCAATTGTAAAAACAAGTATCCGTCTTTCGTGTGCGTTGAGGCTGGGCCTTTCGGCCCATTTATATGGGCTCAAGAGGCTTTATCTTTGCCAAAATCACAACAGTGCGTTATTATCCTAATGCCAATTCTTGTAATATAAATTTTGACATATCAATAAAAGATGAGATATATCAATACATCATGTTAGACAAAAGAAAAGCCATACAATAATATTCAAAGCATACATATGTTCTTATCCTCTTCAGGCTTTACAAATAAATAAATAATCAGTTTTCGTCTGTTCAGAAAAATAAATAAGATAAATCTTTTTTTTTATTGAGAGAGGCTTATCAGTTATTAGGGTGGTTTAAAATCGCCTTCTCGGTGAAAGAAAAGCCCACCATCCCTCCTCCATTTTACACGTAGCCTAAGATAGTCCCCCAATTAGCTAAACCCATCCCCTGAAACAAGCCCACTTGTCAACTACAAGTTCAATCTTCCGTCCATATCAATAATATTGACCTTTTATACCATATTCATATTACTACGTTCTTATGACAAAAGCAAGACAAAGTGGAGCCTTGAGACGGAGAAGAAAAGAATCAAAAGGGGGGGAAGAAAAAAGAAATGAAGAGAGAGACGTTGACATTGGTTTTGGTGAATCTAGCTGGGATTATGGAGAGAGCAGACGAATCTTTGCTTCCAGGAGTGTATAAAGAAGTAGGTGCTGCTTTGCACACAGATCCTACTGGACTTGGTTCTTTAACTTTGTTTAGGTCTATAGTGCAGTCCTCTTGTTACCCTGTAGCTGCTTATTTGGCTGTTAGGCATAACCGAGCCCATGTTATAGCTCTTGGTGCTCTTCTCTGGTCTGCTGCTACTTTCCTTGTTGCCTTCTCCTCCACTTTCTTTCAGGTAATTTGCACATACCATTTTTATTTTGGTTGCTGGTAAAATGGAGGGAAATTGAGGAAATTGAGCATTGAGGCGTTTTGATTGTAATCTTGTGTATTTTCATTATCTGGCTTACATAAATTAGAGAGTCAAGTTGACCAAGTCAAAATCTTCGAATCCGTTGATTCAGGTTATGAACTTATCATCAAAGATTGGATCATCGTTAATCGTTGATTCTTGTATTGTAATTGGGATAAGGTTGCTGATTTCACAGTTGAATGCTGGAAATTTTTATGTATATTAATAATTAGCTGTCATAAATGGTACATAGGAATAGAATAATATGAGAATATTCTTTCTTTATTGGTGACTGAAATCCATATGAAAAAAACTTCGCTGCATTGTGTAAATTGTATGTTGGGATCAGAGGAATGGCTTTTGGGGGAGGTCGAAATTGCTCACATGGAATTTTAAAGATCAGTATGATGCGTAATAAAATTTCTGGTTGCTTGAAAATTCTAATGAACTAATTGCTGCAATATATATGAGACTTTTCATGTAACACTTTAAAATCATTAGACGTTCAATAAAATACAATCTAAGTGCATTATCCTTAGCATACCAGGCTGATTTTATTGATTTCAAGTGATTCAGTTTTTATCAAACAGGTAGCTGTATCCAGAGCTTTGAATGGCATTGGACTTGCAATAGTTGCACCCGCAATCCAATCCCTTGTTGCTGATTCAACTGATGATAGCAACCGCGGCACAGCTTTTGGATGGCTACAACTAACAGCCAATCTTGGTTCAATTATTGGGGGACTTTGTTCAGTATTGATAGCTCCAATTACATTTATGGGAATCCCTGGATGGAGGCTTTCATTTCATCTTGTTGGAATTATTAGTGTCACAGTAGGTTTACTAGTCTACCTATTTGCCAATGATCCACACTTTTCAGATGATAGTATGAAAGCTAGAAATCAAGATTCACGTAAATCTTTTTTGTTACAAGTGAAGGATCTGGTTCAAGAAGCCAAATCCGTCATAAAAATCCCATCCTTTCAAATAATTGTTGCTCAGGGCATTACTGGTTCATTCCCTTGGTCAGCTATGACATTTTCAGCAATGTGGTTAGAGCTTATTGGTTTCTCCCATCAGAAAACTGCATTTCTCATATCATTGTTTGTCATTGCTGGTTCACTGGGTGGCCTGTTTGGTGGGAAAATGGGGGATATACTTTCGACGCGTCTCCCAAATTCTGGCAGAATAATTCTGGCACAAATAAGCTCTGCGTCAGCTATTCCTTTAGCAGCATTGCTTCTGCTGGGTTTACCTGATGATCCATCAACAGCATTTATGCACGGACTTGTCTTGGTTATCATGGGGTTATGCATCACTTGGAATGCTCCGGCTACAAACAAGTAAAGTATCTCAAACTTGACTTCCATTTTTTTTGTTCTTTTCTTATCAAACATGAAACAAAAATTCTTGGTAATGACAATAATTATTGTCTTTGCAGTCCAATTTTTGCAGAAATTGTTCCGGAGAAATCCCGGACAAGTGTGTATGCGTTGGATCGGTCTTTCGAGTCCATACTGTCATCATTCGCTCCCCCATTAGTAGGAATACTTGCTCAGCATGTATATGGTTATAAACCCCTTCCTAATGGATCCAGTGAATCTGAAGAGATAGCTACAGATAGAAAAAATGCTGCATCTTTAGCCAAAGCATTGTATACAGCAATAGGAGTTCCAATGGCCTTGTGTTGTTTCATCTACTCATTCCTATATGGTACTTATCCAAGAGACAGAGAGCGAGCACAGATGCAAGCATTGATAGAATCAGAAATGCAACAGCTGATGCTAGATGATGAATCACCGACAAGTAGAGAATACAGTCAAGTTCAGTTGCTTGAAGCTGGAGAACTATATGTTAAGAACAGAAGTGTTATTGAAATGGAGTATGAAGGGGAGAATGTTGTGGATCTCGATGACGATGATGAGAAGATAATGCTTTATCGGCAGTTAACATTCTCTAACTTAGGTAAATAGCAGAATTTTGAGTTTGATAATGATGGTGATCGTAAGAAATTAATTAATATCCTTCTCTTTTCGAGAATGTTGATAGAAGCTAAGTGAGTTTTACCTATAATGGCTCTTCATTTTGGATTTTTAGTCATGAGTTAACTTCAAATTTCTTGGTGGCTCATTGCTGGGGAGTTCTTTTGAGGATTGGGGAGGAGTGTGAATAATGAGAAAGATTGAAAGGTTTAAGCCTGTTGTATCGGATTATAAGTGGGCTTTTTTTTTAACAAATTTTCATTTTTATAGTTAATTTTTTTCATAGACAAGTTTCATCAGTCTCTTAACAACAAAGTATACCTATAAACATGATTATTTCAAACCCCAGTCCTCTGTTTTCAAGCCTTTATTCCTTTTTTTATTTTGGTTTTGACTAGGCACTTGTGTGTTTTTTCTTGCTTTGTTCCTCCAAAATAAATAATTTCCTTTATTGAATGCTTTTAGATATTCTATCTGCTATAAAAGTTTGGCCTCATTGCTATTTTTCTTGCGCTTCCTTTCACATCAAACCCCTTCGTCCTTTGATAGAAACCCAAACTGAATTCTCAAAATCCTGGATTACAGAAGCCAAAATAGCATAAGATGCAACTTCTGGTCCATTTCTCTCCTTTTTCACAGCATTATCAGCTCATAAAAAGGTTTTAGTTTCATAGTTACATGATGCACACTCTTCTCTCTGTACAAACTTAAACACCAAATAAAAGAGATACAAACTGCACAAAATAATTATCAGATGTAAATATGGCTCTCTAGATCAATTTATGAAGATGGGACGAAGAACACCAAGGAATTGAATGCTTAGCTGGGCTTTCTAGCAGAAAACATCACAAATAGCCTATTCCTTGTAGCTGTAAATCCAACAAGCCCACAGGCTCTGCATATATCTTCTAGTTCACGCTCACGTAGGAAGATTTGACTGCCTGATAGTTGTGCAATATTCTACAATGTAATGCGTTATGGTTAGAGTCTAATATTTTCAAGCAAGGTTTTTATTGAATAAACTTGAAAACCTTGGGGAAGTTCACATTGAAATGAAGTTTGGTAAAAAAGGAAAATTGAAATTAAGTCCACATGAATGCAACTGAACTTCTTTCTCTATTTTTCTTGTTACCATTATTTCCTTCTACTTTTTGGTTTTGCCTTGCTCAGACTAGGAATTATAAGTTCCTATCATGAGAGTGCTCATGCAAACCAGAGGGATTAGCAAGCGAAATGGTGAAAGCAAAAGGTAATGACAGGAAATGATTGATCTGCTTCTATCCCATCAACTAGAACTGTGTTGTTTCCAGACCTTATTTTCCAAACAATAATTTTAAATAGAAGTCTTTGAAGTACAGCCTAAATTCCAAACAAATAAACATATATATACCTGGCGCAGTGGACCCAGAAGTGGGACAAAATTGAAAGGCCCATCAAGTATGTAAGTGCTAGCAACAAGAACACCTCCAGGTCTCAGAACTCGGCTTATTTCAGCTACCTATAAAACCATAGCTAAAAAATCAAGAATCATACACTTGCAGAAGCAAGGGATTGGAATCATTGAAAGCACACTGGCCAATAAAGCAGGAAAGAACCTAACATGCTTCTCAAAGAAATGGCTAACAAGTACTTAGATTGCATAACGCCAATGAGGGAATTTCAACCAAGCAGAACAACTGGTATAAAATGCCAGAGTAAAGAAAAGCTTACAGCCGCTGATGGTGAAGGCCAGCAATGTATAGCAGCACCAGCATGGACAGCATCAACAGAACCAGAACGAAAAGGAAGTCTAGAGATATCAGCTCTGACCAATATTAAGTTCCTAGAGGAATAAAACTCAGTCAAAGGTGAAGTCTCATATCATAAAATTAAAGAAACGAAATAGATATTCCTGCACATATAGTACCTAGTACATTTAGAAGTTCCAACCAATTGAAATGGATTCATATCATCCAATAAAGAAATTGATGTTTAAATTAAAAGATTTGATTCATACTCTTTAGGAAATTTCTCCTCCTGCTTGATAAATTCATAGCACTGCCATAGCATGTTTTCTGAATAATCCAGTGCAACAACAAGAGAAAACAATCCACTCTTGGCAAAAAGTCTTGAAAATAACCCACTACCGCAACTAGCATCAATGATATTTCCGCCTAAAACTGGCTTCAGGTAATCCTTTATCAAGTCAAACTGCAGTTCAAAATTGCTATTTTAGTGGCTTTACCACAGAAGGAAATAGATAAATTTAAGGACGTGCATTAGCAAAATCTGTTTAACATGGCTCCTGTTTATTATATGACACTAATGATTGCGAAAGATAGATCTTGCATATGTTAGCATTTCAAACAGGATAATTCTGTATTAGGCAACAATACAAATCAAAAGGAGTTTGTTTGCTTTTATGTGCTCCAACATTAACTAGGCCTAGGGGTGAGCATTAAATGGTTTAAACTGCAAAACCAAACCAAACCGCACCAAACCGTCCGTTTTAAATGGTTTATCATTTTAAACGGTTTGGTTTGGTTTATAATTTAATAAACCGCTTTCAAAACAATTTGGTTTGATTTTCATTTTATTAAACCATTTAAAACCAAATCAAACCGCATTAATATTCTATGATGTCATTATGTTATTAATTAAATTGTTATATATTTTCTCTAATTTGAAACTTTGAAAATATACCTTGTGAACATGACAATTTCTTTTTTATGTTATTTTTATGTTCTTAATGTTGAAGTATTGAAAGAAACATATTTGTTTATAAATAAGTTTTTATTGGTAGATTAAACTTTGGTGGATCATGAATATCAATTACATAAAATCTTATTATTTTTGTAAATTTAAATTGCAAAAATTGATACTTTATTTATATGTTATACTTTATGTTATCAAACAACTGATCACTTTTTTGCTAGTTATATTTTTTTTCTTATGTTATATATTATATATAAATATCATATATGAATTCAATATGTTGTTCAATTATAATTAAAATAATTATTAAATTATTTAATGGTATCAAACCGCAAACCAGACTGCATCAAACCGCATTTTGTGGTTTGGTTCAGTTTGATTTTATTAATTAAATAGTTTGGTTTAGATTGAAAAATTTATAAACCATAATTTAAAGTTTGGTTTGAAAATTTTTTCAAACCGTGTTCACCCCTAACTAGGCCCTTTTACCAGACCACAGAGTGAAACTTAAGATGAGTGATGAGAGCTTCATTATGTATTATTATGTTTTTCTTAAAATCAAAACCTTCAAATATGAAATAAATGAGAAGGAATATAGTTTTCAGAAACAATTCAAGTGAATATATCATAATTTGATGTAATGAATTGCCAAAATTAAAATTTATTCATCAACCTACAACTTCAACCTCTTAATAATTAGCAGTACACCAACTAGGTTTTGCACTGTGTGTAATGTGTGTGAGCATGCAAACCCAAACACGGGCTTGTGGGGTGGGGCAGAGGCGTAGAAGATAGCCATTGAGAAAACTCAGCAAACGAAAAACAAATTTGCAGAAGAAAGTTTCAATACCGAAACTGTTCTATTACCTCTTTCTCAGGGCCTGGGAAACCACCCCATATGAAATTTTGACGCCAACCTCTTTCATAGAGAAATGATATCAATGGAGTCCTGATTCAAGAAATTATTAAAATAACATGAAAAGGGAGATGTAAACAAAACTTCGATGTGGTACTTGATAGTTTCATTCTGCTTGGGCACCATAGCACCAAATGCATTAGCAGTGGCCTAAAGAAACCAAAAGGTAATAGCCTTGCATCATAACCCCAACACATGAGTAGACACTATAATTCAGTGTTTTATCCACACAATAGAGGCTGAGGGAAATTACACTATTCATGTACAATTAGAAGCTGTATCTATGTCACAAAATCCAAAAGAAACAAGGTTGTCACACAAGACTAATGGGAAGATGTATCAATCACAAAATAATACCCATACTTTAAACCATTTTGTTACATATACGGTGTGCTAACTGTATTTCGACATGCTTCACCCAAGGAAACTAGTTTATAGCAGCAATTAAAATTTCTTCTAGTTGCTTGTGTAGTTCAAATTGATTAACTACATGTATAATTAGTCACACAGTAGGTGCCAACTGCCAACTTCCTTAAAATGAAAGTTACAATCTCCCCATTGAGCTGCTTTACATGGAGTTCAGATATCAAATTAATCAACAAGTTCACCCTTTTCATACACGTGTAAAGTTAGAAACAGTTTGCAAAGACTGAAGCTATTAATTCCATGAATTGCTGATCTCAAAAAAGAGGAAACAAGAGAAGATGTAGGAGTAGGAGTAGGAGTATAAAATATGACTTGCCCACGATACGGTACTAGAAGCCACTATAAAGTCTATAATTGCTGAATCCAGACACCAATTCCAATTTATGAATCTATTGCCATCTAAATCTCAATGCAAATGTATTCGAACATTACCTAAACCAGAAAAAAAAAAAGGAATAAAATGAAATAAGGATCGTATTTCCACACCTGAAAAATTCAGTAGCCAAGGGCTTAGTATCACCATATGTTCTAGCCCCACTTGCCACAGTCAAGTCAACGTGTGTTTCCTTGCCAGAGTAACTCTTCTTACAACACCCGCATTGCAAAATAGATCCAGCAGTATCTCTGCAACAAAATTCAAACATTATTAAACCACAGAATCCAAACATTTAAGAAACAACTCTTCTAGTGAAGTAACTTACACAGACAAGACTCTATCACCTATCAAAGATAAAGGCTCGTAACATATGGGACAGGCTAAAATGTTCTTGCCAGTATTCGCCTCTTTTTCTACCACAACAGGATCCTAATAAAAAACAAAGTCGATTTGCCATTAATTTTGCAAAAATTAACTAGAACTGCAATCAACCAACCAAAACGATAAGTGAATAGAAAAGCAAACCGCTGGCTTGGTTTCGACGAAGGCTGTAGCAGAAGAAGCGCGAATTTTTGCCGCGAAATTGCGGTGTTTGAAGATAGGAGTATGGAACCAGTTTAATAAACAGCGCCTTGAGTTGCATAATTGACTCCCGATAAACAACGACGACGAGAGAGCAGTCGAAATTGCTGTAGCCATAGATTCTTTTTTCTCTCTGATAAGAGAGAGCTCGAATATTTTGTAGTGGAATGTTTAAAATACTTGAAAGAAAGAAACGGCTAACGTGTTCTACTACTTGCCTGAAAATTAGAAGAAAAAAAAGCATTAATATTGTGAGTGACAACATTGCCCTCTTATTTAATAAAATTTTACTCAAGGTTTATTTTTGAATTTCCAGTGACTAATTCTATCATTTAACAATTATTAAAATAATTACATATATTGCCCAATATAAAGACAAATCACATATTAAAATATAACTAAAAATTATATATACGACTTGAATAAATTCAACTTCGAATCCCTCCTTCAATATTCAAATAAAAAATATAAATACAAATCAATAATTAGTTAATAGAAAAACAATTTTAAAATTTAGTTGATTGAAACTTTTCTGTTGTCTCAAATTTAAAATCTTTACCTAACATAATTATTAAATATAAATACCCAGAAAAATTGAAGCAAAGAGAAAGCGACTCTCTTTTTAGTTAGTATTTTATTTTTATTTAAAAAGAAAAGAAATTGCAATCACAAGGTGCAAATGTCCAATTGCAACATTATATTTGACATTGAAGTTGTTTTGGCATTTGGCTCCGAAACAAATTGGTGGCCAACACTTTTTGTGCTCACCCTTGGATGCTGCTGGCATTTGCATTGTTATATTAAAGTTTTAGAATGAAATCTATTATTCAATTATATCTATTTTGCTTTGTTATAAATAATATTTTTTTTAAGGATTACATTAATTTAATAATATTGTTTGTTGTCTAAGTATTTTAGATGCTTGGCTGAACACTAATTGAATATTAAAGTTTAGATTTTGATGTTAGGTGGATTGAAAATTTTGCATAATTGAACTAAATAAATTTTATTTGCAATACGTGAGGGCATCATACTCATTTTGGAAGGATGCTGATCAACTCTAGTAAGTTAAACAGCATTAATTTTTTAATTATGGATTTTAATTATATAAGAAGTTATTTTTTTATTTATTTTCAGTTGAAGCGACTTTTGCTAAGAGAATTTCAACATTTTCGATTCATATTTCTGAATAGATACTTATCTACTAACTTTTACTCTCAATGATTAAAAAGTCATGACTATATTTTTTTAACCATCAATCTATCTTTATTTATATTTTCAATAACATGATAAAAGAAATTTCACTTAAAAATCTATGCACATTTGATTCAATTTTATTTTTTCAACCATGCATAGTACAATGATTATAGATATAAAGCACATTTTTTATAACATATATTGAATATTTTTATAAGTATAACACTCCGTGAATGCATTTTTCTTCTTTCCATAAATAAATATTTTTAAAACGAATTGTGATTGACTAAATGTTTTTGCACATATAAAGATTAAAAATATAAGTAGTTGTATCAAAATATTCAATTATCAATGCATTAAGCATTTTATATGTTGAGTTCATTAAATATAGTTGTTTTTATTATTGTTATTTCTAAAGAATGTCTCTCAACATCAACATGGTATCCTTATTTCTTAAACAACCACTCTATACTATATCATTCTTAATTAATTAAATACGACAATTTTATCTAGCTTGGCTTTAAATTAGGCTTGACTCTAGGACTATAAATTTCAATTTCGGAAGGGTCGGTTTCATTTTCAAGAAAGGGTGGAGCTACTTTAAAACACTTTTATTGTTTTTTCGATAAAATTAACTGTTAGCTGTTTTAACAACGTTTAACTGTTATATGAACTAACTTTTTACAAAACACTATTCTAACTTTTAAAACTTAGTTTAAACACTATGTTATCAAATAGCTTTTTAATTAGGGTTTAACAGTTTTAAAATCACTGGTTTTGATTTAATTTTTATTTAAAAAAAATTAGATGGTATGTTTTTTCCTATTCCTTTTCAATTGTTTAAAATTTCTTTAGTTTTGCACATGAATAATAATAATTACAAACTAAAATAGTTTAATAAAAGGTTATAAAATGACAGAAAAATATTTATGCCGCCGGACTAATATTTAAATGTGAAACCTTCATCAACAAGCCCGTCTAGCTCAGTTGGTAGAGCGCAAGGCTCTTAACCTTGTGGTCGTGGGTTCGAGCCCCACGGTGGGCGGATTATATTTTCCTTTTGCTATCAATTATCTTTTTTTGTGCAGATAATTTCTGATATGGGTCCAATTCTAAGTTGGTATCATTTTAATATGTTTAATTTCTTGACATTATAAAACTTGTTTCTATTGGTACAAGTGGTCCTCTCCTCACCTTTAAAACATTTGATTAATCTTATGGGTTCTATCTATTTACTTATGTTTGTTTATTAATGTTGCCCTCTCCAGCTGAGCTATACCTGTCAATAGCAAAATTTAGTTATGTTTTGCCTGTTACGCCAACATTGTTCTCCTAACAATGAATCTCCCCTGACTCATCGTCCCATCACCACTTACCAATTATAAAATATAAATTTATTGACTTTTATTAATTTAATCATATTTTTTTTGTCAAATAGCCCTACGCAAGCTCTTAAAGTTTTCTAATGAATTAAGAAAAATTATATATTTTTTATTTCATGTAAAAGTCAAATTAAGTTTATATTTAGCATCTCTTTTGATTATAAGAATAACATCATATTTCAAAATGAGCAATATTAATTATAAAACCATATATAAAGATTGATCTATTTAATTAATTTTTTATGTATTTTTCATTTTAATTTATATTTATCATCGTACTAATTATTTGAACTTGAAAAAAAAAATAGTCCAGCAAGAGTGTTAATTAAAGTCAATGGCTCAACTACTAGACAAATAATGTTTCAATCTTCAGGGTTCTGATGTTTGGGTCTCCCACTAAAGGTCAGCACGATAATGGCGTCGGTTAAGAAATTAAACTAGGTAGGTAATTTGATTAAAACTTATTAAATTTATATAAATACAATTATCAATTCTGCTGCCGACACATCTTCTATTGGCATGGGGTTTCATATTTTATTTTATGAACCCATTAAATTGATAGTTGATGGTATTGATGTTTGGGTCAAACGATATTGTTAAAACTAATTAAATTTAATGATTTTGACATCAACCATTAAACAGTAGTAATTAGGATGACTAGGTATACATCAAATTTGACAATTCAAGTGTGGGTCCAATTAATCTTTTTATTTATGTAAAAAGCGGAGATTTCGAATTCGAATTTTCTCGATTATAATTATTTTCACCAATTTGATGAATCAATGAGAGGATTTCCATTGATAATTTGAAAGAGCATGTATATATATAACATTATGAACCTGAATTTAATTAATATCAAAACGCATTATTATATATTTGAAGTTAATAATTTGAACAACATAATTTTGAAGTTTCTAGCATCTAATTTAACCAAAACACATTTTCATCGAACCGATTCAAAACCGCGATTTTAAAATATTAATATTTTGGTCTGATTTTATAAAATTTAAAAACTAAATTTTTGATTTGGTTTACGATTTTAGAGTCAAAATTGTTCAAACAAGACCTTATATATATATATTCAATTCAATTTTTTAATGAAAATTTTATTAATTAATTTATATTGAATAGTAAATTATCAGATTAGTTATATTGAATAATAATTGAACAATAATTTTTTATTAATTAGATAAATTATAAATTATTTTATAAAATATTTAAATATTAAAGATTCATGTAAAATTAGATTAATATATATATATATATATATATATACAAACTATATGCATATAAAACTATACGTTTTTATAATTTTTAGTAATAAATGTAATTAAATTAAAATTTTAAATTCTATATTTATAATTTGCTTAATTATTATCTTGCTAAATATATAACATTTTTCATACTATTTTTAGAAATATACATATAAAAAATTAGTTTACAAACTTTTAATAACTATTCAAAATCTTGCTTATTTTATGGCATGATTTTTGTTAAATCATTTTTCATATTTAGTATAACGTTGCCTTTTTATTTTGCTAATTAGATGATTTAAGTATAAACCGTCAAATCAAATCAAATCGTCACTAAAAATTTGATTCACTTCAAAATTTTTTATGATTTAGTTTAAATTTAATTTTTTTAAACCCTATTTTAAATTTGATTCGATTATATATTCAAACGGATCCAAACCAACTTAGCAACAGCTTATGAGCACGTATAGAACATTTAAATCTTTTATGTATAAAATACTAGTGTACAGAAAGGTTACACAGAGTTCACTTGCTGAGATAATTTATATGGTCTTGAAATTTCAAAATCAATTTTGTGCCCGTTACTAATTTCTCTTATTTAAAAGGAGCTTTCGGTAATTAAATGCAAATACAAATTTTAAAACGTTCAAAATTCCCTTGTTGGGTGGCTGTATGCAACTTTTTGGTCTTTTGGTAGATTTCACTTTCTTTTCCTCCCAACGGATACCTTCATCATTGCGTCAACTACCATATGAAATACACTTCCACAATGGGTATTACAAAATTACCCCTCACACTTTATTTTTATCCCCTTCTTTACAGAAAAATATGTTGGTGTGCTTAATCATTTCACTCGTTGAACTTTATCAAAATAAGTATAATATTTTCATTAGTAGATTTTAGACTCGAAGTTCATTAAAATTTGAAGTGAAGATTATCAAATATTGAAATGAGTGATTTGAAATTTTTTCATTTAAATGAGATTAAAAATTGAATTCTCATAGATCAAATAAATATTTTAAAGAGTGTTTTATTTTCTTAGTGGATAACTTGGTGAGAATAAGATTCAATAGTAGCATATTGAACTATAAGATAAAAAAATCATAGAAAATTTCACGGAAGAGTAATCAAATTTCAATTTATTTGCCCCTCACTTCTATGAGATATGGAAAAATTACTTACCCAATGTGGTATGTGGGCCCACCTTTGACAATGAAAAGACATCAATATCCTCTTTTATTCAATGTATTTTTATTAAATTAATTTAGTATATAAAAAAAAAAAAACTTGCTTGGATCCAATCCATAATCCATCTACGGACCACATAAATCAAATTAATGATTTTATAAAAAATTTTTCAATTTATCATTGTTTTAAGTGTATGGTCAGAAATACACTCATTTCAATAAAAATATTTAATTTTATTGATTTGGTTCATAAGTGTAGTCACAGATTCAGTCTAGGTAAATTGTTTTAATGAGTAGACTATACACTAAATGTAGATAAATATTTTTTTTAGAAAAAAACATCTTAATAAATATCAATTATGAAATTCATGAGAAGAAGGGTTTAACTAAATCCACCCGCAAGTCACCTAAAAAAATATAAATAAATAAATCCACCTAAAATTCGATCAAAATTTCCCTCTATAAGGAAAGTGACAAGCCATTACTTCCCCTTCTATTAGTGAACTTTTGTTGCGTATGGAAAAAATTTACCCAAAGAAGAAAGATATAAAAGACTAAAAGATTAGTTAATAGTAAGATTAATGTGATACAATCGATTCACGCAATCAGGTTGCCCATCGCCTTGGCTTCCCTTGTCTACTTCACCACCGCACGTGAAACTTGGCATGTGCCCCACCCAAAGATTCGATCTCAAGTGGTGCAAATGGAAAATTTTTTATTGCTCACATCACATGGATTGTGTTGTGGAGAAAGTGAAATGATGCATTTCTTGGAAGAAAAGGTGAAAATTCATTCCTTTAGAAATATGATCAATTACATCGGGTGACAAAAAACATTTGCTGGATTGATTACAATAATTTAAATCATGAATTCAATCATCCAGCAAAATAAATTCCTCAAGCCAGTCCATTCGCATTCAAAAAATAATAAAGATTGATCAATTTTATTACATATCGTAAAACGGATATGAATTTCGACAGCTCATAAAAGTATCGAAAAAGAAAAAATACAATCAACTTGCACTTGTCTTCAATCTTCCAAACCTTAAAAAGAAAAAAAAGGAGTGGACGTGCTTCGTGGGCTTTTGACCATTTCTCCATTAAGATTTAAAGTTATAATGGAAATTATGTATGGAAGATAGTAAGCTAGCTTGGGAAAGAACATAGAAGCTACTCGAAACCATTTTGCCTAATATGGTCACGAGCTACCAAAAATAGCACTTACATTTCCTGTGAGAAGGTTCGTGAACTGTTAATTGTACTGACTGTTTGTTTAAATAATATAAACAATAGTTAATAGCTAATGGCTGCCTAAAAAATTGTTGTCGAACCGTAACATAAATAATAGTAGTAGTGTTTTGGCCTCAATCAAATACTAAGCACTATCTTAAAACTGTTTTCAACAACACTTTGAATAGATAACTAACTAAAATATGAATATTTTTATATAAAAATTACAAGACTATATAGAAAAAACTAAGTAAAAATTATGGTTTAGCCATATTAATTATTTATTATGTTTTTTAATTTATATAAAAATCAAATTAGATTTATTTTTATGGGACAAAATAACTAAACTTTACAGAATTTCCTAACAAGTCAAAATTCATTAATCTTAAAAATTGCATGTTCAAAATTAAATAAGACTATTTCTTTTGAAATAAAAATTTAAAAGATGTATCTAGCTGTAATAATGTTTTATTATTATAAATATATGAAGGGTTTGTATTATTAAAATAATAAATTTTTTTTACAAAATAAAAAATTCAATAATTAAATAATTTTTTAAGGAAATAAGATGTTTATAATAATAAAACATTATTACAGCTTGACAACCAAATTTTTATAAAAATAAAATTACTTATCAATCAATTTAAATTCTCTTATAAAAATTCGTATATAATATAATTTATTAATTATAATATCCCAAAATTTTATTTTAAAATAATTTTCATTTAAATTTAATCGTTAAATTATTAGCCAATAATATTACGCCACGTAATATTATCGAGATCGAAAATTATTTTGATCCGCCCTAAAATTAATCGAATAAAAATCGGACAAATTATTTTTTTATTGGACCGAATTAATTAAAATTAGACCCGAATCGAATATTTTTAAAAAATACTGTGCGTTATTATTTTTTTCTCCTCGACAATCTACTTGGACGGTTTGTTTTTATTTAATAATTTAAACTTTATTATTTTGTTTTTTTTTCTTTTTCTTTTTCTTTCTTTCTTTTCTTTCTTTTCTTTTCTTTCTTTTTCTTCTCTTTCTTCTTCCTTGCCTGCGCGACATCTCCTTCTGCAGCAGCTCCTCTCCCTCTCTTTCTCTCTCACTCCAGCAGCCACCTCTAGCGCCTCCACCGGCCACAGCCGGACCACAGCAGCCCTCCCTCTTCTTCTTTCTCTCTTCTTCTTTCTTTCTTCCTCTTCCTCTCTCCCTGTCGTTCTGCTTCTGTCTCTCTCTACAGCACCACCATCACAGCTCCTCCGCCTCCTTTCCAGCACCTGCAGCGTCGCCGGACAGCCACAGCAGCAGCAACTCTGCTCTGCCTCCCTCTCTGCGCGACCCAGCTCCTCCTCCCGCGATCAGCTCCTCTCTGCCTCCCTCTGACGCGCGACCCAGCCCTGTTCTGCTCCTCTTCTCGTCGCGCCACCACTTCCAGCAAGCTCCAGCAGCCTCACCTGATCGCGCTACAGCTTCAGCAGCTTCTTCTCCTTCTCTATCGCGCGCGATCTGTGATTTTTTTTGAACTGAATAATTGGATACTAATTTTATTTTTAGAATTTATTTAGTTAAATTTTTGATTAATTAGTTTGTTAATTTTTGAATATTTGGTTGAATGATTTTATTATTTGATGAGTTAATTATTTTGGTTGGTAGATTAATTGTGGATTATATTGTTTGGGTGAAATTTTAATATTAATGGTTAATTGTTAGAATTTTGATTATTTGATATTGTTAGGTAATTGATTAGTTAATTTTTAGTATTTTTGTTTGAATTCTAGTATTTTGAATGGGTAATTAGTTAAATAGAGTATTTGTGAAAAATT